>NBIL01157663.1:0-12109 GCA_002752925.1 Viola pubescens var. scabriuscula | reverse complement strand
TTATTTACCCATTCTTAAATTTTATCTTGCACACACGTCTAGACAATCCTTGGTAATGATTTTTTGCAAACACAAATTGGATGCACACATGTATTGCTTGACTATCATATGATTCCATATGAATTTATGAAAATGGATAAAAAACGCATAGATTAGCTTCAGAGAGTTATTATTTTAGTTGAAGTTTCAGATTCAAGTTTTACAGACAATATAATTGGATTAAAATGTGAGTTATCCTTCAGCATCCTGCTTAACTCGATTTTAGAATAGTTGATAGTTATTTGATACTTGGATATGGGATAATCTAATTACCAAAAATAAAATAAAATTGTGACGCACCAAATAATTAGAAACACGTGAATTCAAATTAACAACATAAATAACTATAAAAAAAATTCAATTTTTTTCAATTTTCAAGAGTTGCAATTTTAATTTTATTAGGAGTTTAAAAATTCAAAGAAATATGAATATGGAAATAAAAAATGTAAAATATATAGTACTACAGGGCTTAAAAATGCAATTTATTTTTAAATATTTTTTCCTTTTTATAAAAGTTATAAGTTTTATATTAGTTTTAAAACTATAGAAACCGAGGTGAAATAGTTTAAAAACTTTAGAATTTTTTTATTGTTTATCCTAAGATTTAACAAAATTGAACTCCCGGTTGAATTTTTCATAATTTGTATTTTCGGATCAATGCCTTATGAGGAAAATTAATCTCGTAATTCAATTGAAGTTCAAGTTATAAAATAGAGTGACGAAAAATGTCATTTAATGGTGAATTGGCAGAGAAGGTAAATATCGGGAGAAAATGGAGGGTGGGTAGCGTGTGAGTATAGATATAGTACAAGTACAAAAGAGGGAGAGGGAGAGGGAGAGGGAGAAGAAAAGATAATGGACTGGTGGCCGTGCAATCTTTCAACAATATATATATCAATGGTATATATCTTCTGCTGCCAAAAGATGCAGAGTTGATATAGTAAATCTGACGACCACTGATATACTAATTAGTAAGTCACTCAGGCCAGATTTTATTTTCTTCCTTTTTTTTGGCCCTTACCAACTTCTCTCTCCTCCATTTTTGTTCGATTTTCAACCAGTACCAAACCCAAATCCCTCTTCTCCTCCTCCTCCTCCTAAAAATACAACCTAACAACAAACCCTACAACACAAAAACTACCAGCTTTTCATCTTTTCTCTCCAGAATCTCCTTGCTAACATGAACCTGCAGGAAGATAAGCTAACACTGGACATGGCTCCTCCGCCGCAAGTCCCATCCGATCAGCATCTCTGCTACGTCCGCTGCAACTTCTGCAACACTGTTCTTGCTGTAATCAACCAACTCATACATACATACCAATATTTTAATAATTATATAACCTAAATCTAATAAATCTCAGCCTTTCTTTCTTTTCTTTTCCTTTTATAAAAAAAAAGTCATTGTGATTGCATCCATGTTCTTGGTGGTTAAAATAGGTTATTAACAAATTTCAATTTTTCAATCAGAATTTGATCTGCTTTGATTAATAATACAGTGTTCGCTTTTCTAAAAATACATATAGTTTGATTTTACTGTGTATATCTATTTTCGATCTCCTCGTTTGTCCTTTTTACCTGTATGTCTGCCGGCAGAAGACTAATCTCTTTGGATTGTATGAATATATATATACAGGTTGGGATACCATGCAAGAGGCTACTGGACACGGTGACGGTGAAGTGCGGGCATTGCAACAGCTTATCATTTCTGAGCCCAAGAGCTGCTCCACCTCCTCCGCCTCCTCCTTCCCCACCACTCCAACCTCACCACCATCAATTCCTCGATCCTCAGCTCAGTCTCCAGGTAATATCTAACCTTTTTTTATTATTTCGACCGTACGTTCTTGCACCCTTTCCCCTTTTGTTTGATCTTCTAATTGTACATATCTTATCCATGTATATCATCAAGAATATTATATTGAACAACATGAACTTTCTAGGGTTATAAGTTCCAAATTCGGCCTCTCTGATACGTAACGCCCCGGTCCCCACCCACAAAAAAAGAGAGAAAAATAACTAAAAAGATGCAGATCTTTATTTCCTTCAATATTTATTTCTATATATACAAGGATTGAGTTAATCTGCAGCCTAAATAAAAATGAATTTTAATTTGTGTGATGTATATATATATATATAATATTTTTGGTATTTTCGAGTATTCTGTCTATTTTTTTTTGTGTGGGTGCATGAATAAATACTAATGGAGGGATCTTTATGTGGTTGAAGGAGAAGCAGATGGGTTTTAGCAGTGATTTTAAGAAGAATGGCCAATCTTCATCGTCTTCCTCCTCCACTTCTACCGATCCTAATTTGTCACCTTCCGCTCCTTTTGTTGTCAAGCGTAAGAATTAATTATTTTTCAGCATTATTATTATTTTTTTATTATTATCTTAATTAGGGGAAACTCATCTTCCATTAATTAATCATTGTTTTTTTTTTAGCACCTGAGAAGAAACACCGACTTCCATCAGCTTACAATAGATTTATGAAGTAAGATCATCAAATTAGTATACATGTATTTTATTCATTGAACACAATAAATTTGATATTTTGTCACTAATAGATAGCGCTACAAAACGAGTAGCTATATATATTATTAATTATTGATTGTGCTATAGTATAATATGTATATGTTAATGTTTCTTTTTTTTTTCTTTTTTGAGATGAATACTGCATTAATTAATTAATAAATGAATGATATATATAGTGACTGACAAGGTAGTTTGTAATTGGTTGGATTGTTTGGTGCAGGGAGGAGATCCAGCGCATCAAAGCAGCCAATCCTGAGATACCACACAGAGAAGCTTTTAGCACAGCAGCCAAAAATGTCAGATAACAAAACTACTCTCTACGCACTCCTTTTTTATTTCTTTTCATTCTTAGACTAGGGTTTCTCAATTTATTTTTTTTCTTTCGTTAAATATTACTCCCTTCGTCCTAAAAAAAAATCTTTTATTCATTTTTATCAGTTCTAATATATAAAAAAATTAAAATTAATATTGATTAGACGTAATTAATAAAGTAATCGAGAGTAATTAGCTGAAAATACGTAAAAAAAAAAAAACAACAATCAATCATTGTCTTACTTATTGTGAAATTAATTTATTTCTAATCAAACAGTTTCTTACTAATTCTCTGTTTGATGACTGTAATTAACTTTGTTTGTGGGCTATATGTAGTGGGCTAGGTACATTCCAAATTCATCAGCCGCCGCATCGGTTTCTGGTACCACTAACAATTTAGGTAATTATTAATTTATTATAAGCATCTCTTCCTCGTATGACTACGGAAAAAATAAAATAAAATTCATTTCTGAGCGTATTTTTGTCTCTTTTTTTCAGGCATGAAGTGATGGATTGTAATCAAGGCTGTGGCTGGAGAAGAAAGATGTTCATGGAGTTTGTAACTTAATTAGGTCCTTGGTTTGATTAGTCATGCCTTAACTTTGTCTTGTGTCATTTTATAATGTCTATGGATTATGTTGTAATGTTTTTCTCAACGGATTAATTAACTCGTTCATCGCTATTTTAATTACTTAGCGCTCTATGTAATTAACTAAAAATGTTCTCTCGCTAATCGTAGTAATCGTAGCAATCGTAGTAATCTCCCTTAACTAATCACTATTTCATTAATTATATACATGGCTATATGGACTGATTAACAGCTCTCACTTTTAAACTCTTTTTAAAAAGTTGGGCTCAGGCATAATGTCCCCGATTTGACTCGATATTTCATATGTATGTAAACAGTAACCTTAATATATATAAAAATATATCATACCTCATTTTCAATATTCATGACTTCTAAACATGTGTAAAACGACACTTAAAAAAATAAAAGGAATATATAACTTTTTAAAAAATCGAATATTTTATTGATGATTGAGTGTTTTTATTGGTCATAATTATTGTTTGATTACTCACAAAAATGGACGGTAATACTGTTGATTAGAATGAAAATCATTCCTTTGTGCAGATAAGAGCTACTGAGATAGTTTTGGGGAAAATGACCAAAATCATCCATGTTTGGACAAAGATCACCCAAGACTCTGTCATGAAGAATTTACATGCCAATAAAACAAGATTTTTGACGTGAGAAAGACTCCCAAGCAAAACTCTCTAATCCAGGCCAAAAATATTTTCTAATATTCTTGGCCAGAAGAAGTCTACCAGGCCAAAGGAGCAGTGGGCTGGGCTAACGGGCGTAAAACGCAAGAGTGAGAAGGGAGTAGTTGATGGCACCTCAGAACATTCAGAATTCAAATTAGGATCTTATCTTCTTTTTTTAAATCATTTTGAATGAAAATACAATTTAAATTTATGATTTCAATATTGATCGGGAATAATCAAGGGAGGAAAACCACTTAATCCTTCTTTGTATCATCGACAATCCGGTCAAATTTAGTTAGTTTTTAGTTAAAGTTTTCTATCTTTGGTTTGCAGTAATTTTAGTTTTGAACTTCGTCTTCTTCCTTAATTCAAGGATTTTCTTCTTATGTAATTTAATCATGTATGGCTAATTTATTTATTGATTCCCGGTAAAGATCAACAGTAATATGATTATTTGCATTTGTGAGATCTAATTAATCTTCATAACTTCTGAATTTACATTTACGAGCTCTCTAATCACTTGTTAGCATTGTTCATTTCGGACTTAATTTTGGCCAATTTAGGTTTAGATTTAAATAATTATTATCATTCTTTAATGTTGCGAGAAACAACACATAAGGCTAAGAAGATGCAGTAGACGAACATCTTATCATTATCTACAATTTTGTTGAAAATTGTGCTAAATTGTAATTCACTCTTATATTTTATGAGCTCGTGTCACTCGACCAATTGATGTAAAGTTTTTAAAAACTTATCATCATCAGTCCATTATTTAGGGATATGGTTTAAGAATACATTAGAACCAAAGAAAAACGATGGGCTGTTGAGATGAAAAGGCTCAGTAGACGGACATGCAGTTCAGTTCTTTCCTTTGCTTAATGGGCTTGGGCTCTAGACCAATACGGGGTTAACCTTTACCTTGATGGGCTAGGCTGGGCTTTTTATACGAGTTATCAAAATTTCACCTGATTCAATTTAAACTGGTTTTTGATAAAAATAAAAAACAAGTCTTCGAATCGAAAATTTCAAATTTTGTTACATGGCTGGTGGTGCTTCGTGGTTCGATAACGGGTGTTACCTACCGAAACGAAATTCTCCAGTGACGTACTTATAATGTATTTATTTGAGTTATGATTGTGATTAAATAGATTTAATGATTAATTAATAATCTTTTAATTATAAAATTTATATTATTAAGTAGATATAATAGTCAATTAGTAAATGCAACATGAATCAATAATCATCTACTTCTAATCCGTCCTCGTATGTTTCGATTAGCACGGAGAAATCAATTGACGGTTTGAGACGCTGATAATTTCTCTTGTATATTGTGATAAAAGAACTTTGTATTAAAACTGTCATTTATGTTGTTTTCATTATAATTACACTTTGAGCATTCTACTGCATCAGTAATTTCTATTTCTATTTAAAAAAAAAAAACTTAGGTGTCTTTTTATTTTTCACCCAGATATGTCCCTAAAATGGCAATTTTCAGATTCTCCGACCTTTTCTCCACACATACCAAACAAAGGGTGGAGAACAATATGCAGTTCATTAATTCTAAAATTTCTAAAAATGAACACAAGCATCGAGATTCCCTAAAAACCACCTCGAAAGGGCCTACAAAACCTAAATCCGAATTAGCAACTAATGAACTAGATTATCGGTTAGAAAATCAAAAAAAAAATCCCTACCAAATATAAACATAACCTGGCAATTCATAACAACTAGCTTGAGAACTCATGCTCAAAAGTTAGCTCGAAATTAGCCATAATACCACTTATTTTATAAGGTTATTTTCCTGTCGAAACTATGAATAGCAATAAAACACTCAAGGAGATCGAATATATTGAATAATTGATAAGAGATCTTATGCTAGTAAAGATACGCTGCATCTAATGCTATCATACTTTTAAGCCCAAAGTTGCAATTTACCATATTTTTTTCTCCCTTCTCAACTTTTAAAACCATTTTGCATTTTACAACTCATTTTATCAACAACACATCACAAAGCAGAAAAAGATGATCACTTGTGAGTGGATGAGGAGGTGGATACTCTTTTCTTTTACATGAATGAGTAATGGAATCTGGCCACCAGTTTTAACAAATATGGAAAAAAGAATAAAGAAAGCCATTACCCTATGAAAGATAGTGGTCAGGTCAAAGCTCCCTTGACTTGGGATCATTATAAACAATTGCAGAAGAGGTATCATTAACTTTACAAATACCTCCACAGCCACCCATAAACCATATTTTAACCACAAAAAGAAAGCATCAAGATACCAATAGATCATCAGTTGTTACCTCTCCAAAACAAAAGCAAATTCAAGAAATTTCTAAATTAAATTAGCTTTAATTGATTTGCATGAGGGTCACACAAGCCAATGTTAGGTTTGTCCCTCTGGATATTGCCCCCCCTCAAGAACCGACGGGACAACGAAGGAGGACCGGGACTTGCTACATGCACTAAACAAACAATGAGCACCTCTAACCGGAGTCTCAAGTTCGAGCATGAAGAACAGAGCAAACCACGCTGGGAGAGCAGTCCTCCTTCGTGGCCCAACAAATACAATGCTCGAATAAGAATACTCAAAAAAGATGAACAGTTAAAAAAGGAGTCGAGCAACATAGTTTAATCCTTGCACCAGCATATTACTTTGTCATTGAAGGAACAACTAAAACAGGAAACTACTACTAGTCAATAAGAGTCATAAATAATATTGCATCACCTTACAGTAACTAAATTCACAATAGATTTCTGTTATATACAATCAGTAAAGAGATCTACCACCAATTCGGTGACTGAAGCTTCCAGCAACCATTCGTCTTTTGCACCACCAAAGTTAGTGGATGTACATATCTGAGGAAACCTACTGTCAAGTGTCAACGATCTTCTCTTAGCCTGCGCCAACATTGAATTTATCAGAGTCCTCGAGACAAATTATTATACATTTTTAACTTGGAAAGTAAAGATCAGATTGGTAGACCTTAAGAAAGAGGCAAGCAAATCATGGTTATGTCAACCTACATTCACACACCAAACAAATGCCGAAAGTTTAACGCATTCGATTGGCCAGGCACAATCAAAGAATGCAAGAGTTCGGAAGTTGGCATGCTTAATTACTTACAAACATAAATTTCAGAGCTCAAACAAGAATAATTAGCAACAGAGACACGAGTGATTACTTTACTTGCCTTGTTTCTCTTACACACCATAGGCGGAATTAAAACTGAAGAAATCCAGATTTTCGTGCTTCACTGGTATGGAGTTCCTCTGTTGCTCCACCCTTCGAAGATGTGACGACAGCTGAAGTAAATCCAAGGTAGATCCATGTTCAGGAGAAACACAATACTTGGAATTCAAGCAATCTGACTCTTGAAGAAATCCATCTGCTTCAAGTGCAACTGGAAGGACAGCTGTGTGAGCATCAGAACCAACAAAGGACCTCATGCGATCAACTTCAATGGAATTCATTCCATATGAATAAAAGCCATTTGGAACATACTTTCCCAAAGAACCTGCTCCTAAAGTTTTGTCCGAAACACCCATACTGTGATGTGCACAATTGGCTTGACTGTTAAAGGACCTGGCTACTGTATTTCCTACAGAATGACTCATTTCCTGTGATTCAGGTGACAGAAGAGAGAGAGCACAACTGGAGTGTGAAACCCCGGCCAACTCATGAATGGTCGGTGCTGCGTTAAAGACGGTGAAGTCTCCAGTTGTGGATGAAGAAATTCCAGAAGTATTCTGGATCCCATTGCCATGCAGATGGAGGAAGGACTTTGGCAGTAACTGCGCGTTTGTCATAGGAATTGCCACTGAGCTCTCTTCCAATTTAATATGCCTACAGAAATCTGCTTGCTCATATTTGCCTGGATAAAGCATACCAGCTGGAAGTATGCTTGGAAAAAGATAAGATCCTCTCTTTGGCATAGTGGTTCGCAGAAAGTTGGTACCTGCATTTTAAAACACAAAGTGTGAGGCTGTATAAACATGATTGTAACTTAATAGGGAAGTATATAGTATATACAGATGATCGTGTTTCCATCCCTTAAGTAGAATATGGAGAATTTCAATGATGTGCACAAAGATACACCAAGATTGAAAACCCTACAATTACCCACAAGGACACTTTGATTAGCCTAGATGTGTACTATTAAGAAGTGAGAAGCAAGCATGGATAGTTTCCTCTGTTCGTATTTAATCTAGTTATTTGCAAATCAAAGTGTTCCGTCATTTAATCATACATTTAGAATCCAACAAAAGTTTGTTTCAAAAAAAGAAACCCAACAAAAGTTCTGAAAACATCCCAGTCTAACTACCAACAACAGCAACACACTCAATGGTCATATAAACAGAGAAGAAAGTACACAGAAAAAGAAAAGGAATATTTGAACTCTGCAAAACTATTGTCCTGTTTTATCCATCTCAGTATGCCAATATAATTTGACATCCAAAAGTAATTATGAATTCATCATTTGGAACATGCCAGCAAAACTTTCCATAAAAATATAGAGCATGTATGAAGAACTCATGAACTTAATTTTACTTATGCGACAAAAAATGATTACAGGATCAGGTATTTTTGTCAACGAACAATAACAGTATAGCAAAGGGAACAAAATGAGAGTCAAACTCTCAAGTGGAAGTATGGTCCACTTAAAACATTACAACAAGATTATGTAGCTGCCAAGACCACTGCTTTTCAAGAGGCGTTATACCAAAAAAGAAAATGAGATGCATGCATGGAGCCCTGCCTAATTGTCGAGAATAACATCAAGAATTAGACAAGGGAAGCACTTTTCCCATTCTATGGAAAGCAGTGCAGCTCATATGAATTCATTGCCCCCAACATAAAACTAAATGTTCCTAAGAACACTAAAGAGCATGTTCTAACCTTGATATGATTGCAGAAACTTAAGCGGTTTACCAGCAAACTGAGGCTTCCTTCTTCGTTCATTGTGGCCTGCTAGGCGCTTTCGACAACTGCGCTTGCCATCATCAAATTCAACCAACAGGTGAAACCTGATTTCAAAGAACGTCATAAAGCACACAAGAACAACTCCAAAAAAATTTGAAGAGTAAGAATAAAGTGGATATACATGGGTCCATAACAATAGGTACTACAAGTACAAACACACAAAAATACAGCGTATCAAACAGAAAAGAAAAAACAACAAAAATACAAACCAATTAGATTTGCCATTTAATTGACAGACTATTTCCAGCAAACTGAAACCAACCCAAATGCAAGAAAATAAAAACCTCAACAGTTGCATGTGTTCAGGCACGAAGTCTTATTCTGTTTCCAAGTTTAATCCATGTTTTCTTTTTCCAAACTAAACAAGAAATACCAAGGATATTCAAGCAGCAACTTCAAAAATAAGTTTAGAATCAACCGTTATGAGAGAACTTATAAGAAATATGCAGATAAGCATATAGTCATGAATAACTAAGCAAAGAGATGAGTATGGTCATTGAATCATAGAAGCTGAAGACTAAGAAGCCAACCTGCTACACTGCTGACAGAACCTCTGCTCAATGCCATTGACAATAACCTTGGGTGTCTTTGTGTGAACCTCACAAACTTTGTGCCTCTTATGGTAATCCTTTGATGAGGTGAGATCCTTGTTACAACCATAGACCTGGCAAAAGGGATGCTGAGAGCGTGAACCCATCGTTCGAGCTCTCTTTGCTGAGAAAGTTTGGCTTACTGACGATAAAACCGACCTCTCTTTCGAGAACTTAGTATTCTGTGCATCTATGCAATCTGCCAGTCTCCCAAGCTTCAAATCAATTAGTGATGATTCAGGGCTGTTGGATTCCATTAAAGAGTTTGAATGATTCGACCCAGATTCCAGTGATGAATTTGAAGCAAACATACAGCTAGGAGAAGCTGCTACTAATTTACTCGAACCAATATCAGCTTCACGACCATCCACCACCCACGCGCCAGCTTTGTTACCATGAAAACTCCTTTTAGGCATTTCAGTGTACCCCAAATCTATAAACTCCATGCTTTCAACTGATTCAGTATCCCATCCAACTAATGCTTTTCTATTCCTTGCAAATGGATCGAATGGTAAGTCCACTTCGTCTGAAAACAGGAAGCCTTTCCCTTCTGAAGCATAGCTCCAAGACTCCATCAGCAGATAAAGTGGCAGACAGTATGCAGAAAGCCAATGCCTAGCACAATTCAAGAAAAATAAACTTGTCAAAAAATTTAAGTTAATCCCAACAAAAGACTAAAACGGAAACTAAAGAGAACCCATAATCACAAGCATGATGATGATGATGATGAATAACATATATCAAAGCAATTTCTACTTACTTGCTCGGAAACTTAAAGGAGATGAGAAGAAAAAGAGAGAAAGAATGATTGAATGCAAATATGGCAGGAGAATAATACATACAAATAAAAAAATTAATTACAACTATTCATTTCACTTTTTTTCTCATCAACCAAACACAGTGGCTCATAAAAACCAACTGTCAAAAGCCACATGCCTCTGAAGTCTGATACATGACCCCATTTCCCTTTAATCCCCAGTTTCTGTTTCTCCCAGTGCAAACCCAAGCCACAAAGACCATGAACCAAAAAACTTCAACTAATTCCACATTCGTCAAACACACTAAAAAAGCAGCAAGCTTTCAAAAAAGGCTACACCTTTCAAAAAAGAAGAAACAAAGAAGCATGTATGAAAGATATAAAGAACAGTGCAAGACTTGACATGAAGAAGAAAAACCAAAAAGCAAAAGCTTGGTTGAGAAGAAACAACAAAGACAGGAAATGGGTTGTTTCCAAATTCCAAGCTTTTTTCTCTTATTAACAAGGAAACAAACGAGAGAACAGAATCGGCAATACCAACTACCAAGTGGCCTCTTTTTCTTCAATTACAATCTGTTTTCCTTACCAGAAAGAACAGGATAGGAAGGGAGGAGGAAGAAGAAGAAGAAGACAGAGAGGTGGCAGTGATTGCTGAGTCAGGGGAATAGAGAGGTGGTGGCCGGAACAGAAACACAAACAGTGTGACTGTGAGTCAACATCATTTTTCTTTCTTTTTTTCTCTCTCTCTCTCTTTCTGGTCACTAAAGCATGTCCAGGTCTTTTGTAGCTTTTTAGAAATTGCTCCTTCCCTGTAATTCCATTTCTGTCCTAAACTCCTTACCTTCTTCTTCATTCTTTTCTTTTGTATTCTTTGAAAATGAAATTTATGAATAGGGACAAACACTACAGCCTTTAAAATTATTAATTAATATTTGGTTTTTATTTGTTGAATTTTAGGATAAAATTGGAATCTATTGATATACACCCACCACAATCATGTTTTTGTTTTTATCACCAAATGTTAAAAAATATATATAAATAAATAAGAATTTTATTAAATTCAATTTGCCGATTTTTGTTGTTAGTAACCACCGATTTAGAAAATTAATAAAAATTCTGTTCATATTTGACTATGTGCCAGTTATCTCGCATCGAAAGCTAAGCAAATAACATGAAAGAGTCATACTCAGAGTATACTCGAGTACGATTAGTTTCATATTCAAAAGAAAAAAATATAAATTGTATTTCGTACTTGACGCAATCAGTTTCGTGTTGAGAAATTATAAAAACTAATTAAAATGTATTCAATTTGTACAGAAGATTCCATATTTCTTCCTGGTAATGTGTTTGTGTGGCTTCATTAAAATCATATTG
Source organism: Viola pubescens var. scabriuscula (assembly GCA_002752925.1). NCBI lineage: Eukaryota > Viridiplantae > Streptophyta > Magnoliopsida > Malpighiales > Violaceae > Viola > Viola pubescens. The sequence goes on along the minus strand of NBIL01157663.1, from coordinate 258 downwards.
TTTGTATGTTAATGCTAATTTACTAATTTTCTTTTAATGTAGCTTTGATTTTTAATTAAAAGTTGTGACGTTGATGGAAAGCATAGAATGGTTGAATGATTTCGGCCCATTATTAGGTACGGCCTTTTCTGATGGAAACCTTTCATGATTATAGTTGTTACTTGTTTTTTTAAACACAAAATCGAGCATTTATCTCATTTTTCATAAAAGATTGAGATATTACTCCCTCCGGGGTAAATTAAACGTATTTTTTCTGCG
>NBIL01157634.1:0-30763 GCA_002752925.1 Viola pubescens var. scabriuscula | reverse complement strand
ATTAAAAATTAGATTAGTTATTTTTAGTAGTGATAAATATATATTATTAGGAATTTATGTGATAAATATTATTTTGAAGATAATTAGACTATTTATATTCATAGTAAATTTAATTTTGAGAAGAGTTTAATAATATAAACGATGTGAAATTATGAAATAGACAAGATATATTTATTTAGATAAAAAAAAATATTTATTAAGTGGAATGATAACTCTATTTTTTCATTTTTTCAATCTGAAAATGAAATTTTTTTCAAATCACATGAACATACTTTTCTGTTTTCCAATAGAAAAAGAACACAAGAAAAATTTAGAAAAAGAAAAAGGAAAAGGAAAATAATTTTTTCCTACCTGAACAACCCCTTAATTTTTTACGCAAAATCTATTTATTGAACATTTATATCCATATTTTAAGTCGAAATTAAAGACTTCAACACTATCCATAAGTCATAATAATTTCTTGGTAGAAAATCACCACTTGGATGCCATGATTTTCAATATTGGTCAAATAACATCATTTGATTTTTTTACAAAAGAAAACACTAAGGGGCTGTTTACTTCAGAAAATTTTAGAAACTGGAAAATTTTGTAAAACTCGTTTCTCTGCCTCTGCTTTCCAAAAAATTTCAGCTTTTCAGAATTTACACTAAAAATTTAGAAAATTCTGGAAACGCCATATTTGAAGTATTCCAATTTTTTTTCTTTACTCTAGCTCAACCGGTCTATCTTGTTAATCTAAAAAATAATCAATATTATTTTAGACATGTCTACCCTCGTAATTTTGATAATTAATATGTAGATTACAAAAATTGTGCTAAAAAATCTTCATAATTGATATTTATCTAAAATCAATCCTAGTAAATTGATTAAAATATTCCAATTATTTTATTTAACCAATACTCATAATTAAATTCACACGAGTAAAATTAGATCAAAATTTATTTAGTACATCTTTACTTCGTCACTATCTCAACTTTGCTTCACTTTTCATTCACGCGCACATGAATCAAAAAGTCATCATCATCCATTGATAAGACAAGATAATGGTTTTCTTATGCCTACAACTAGTAAAATATTATTTTTGTAATTCGTAACAATATTTATCAACTGTTACATTAATGGTTTTCTAAATGTCTAATTGTATTTATCTTTTGCAGGCTACTATTATGCAGTTGATGCTGGTTATYCAAATATTCTTGGATTTTTAGCTCCTTATCATGGTGAACGTATCATTTAAATGATTTTCGTGGACTAGGAAGGATAACAAGAAAATATGCATTGTTTAACTATCGACATTCGTCATTGAGAAATATGACCGAAAGGGATTTTGGCGTTCTGAAGGCTAGATTTCTAATCCTAAAGTCCATTCCAAATTATCCTCTTCACCGGCAAAGGCAAATACTTCTAGCTCGTTGTACACTACAACTTTATTCGAATGAAAGATAGAGCTGATCGACTATTCACAGAATATGGTACAGAAGGTCAGCAAAATTTAAACGAGCACGAAGCTAATGTGACACAAGAAGGTATTCAAGTGGATATGTCCCAACAACAATAAATGGATGCGATTAGAGAAGATATTGCAGATCAACTATGAGCTAAATATTATATGAATATGAAGAAGTAACAAGTTAAATTAAGTATGTTTTGAATGTTCATATTTGTAGTATCCACGTAATGGACAAATAATTCAAGACTATTTTATATGTATTTTATTTTCATGAACGGAATTATTATATTCATATTTGATTTTTAACATGAATAGATTTAACATATTTATATTTGATCTTTAATAAAATTAAAATGGGCTACTATTTAGTTTATTAATCTTCAAAAAAAAATTAGCATGGTTTTTTAATTAAAATCAAATGATTTAACAAAAGTAGTTGTTTTTGTTTTTCAAAAAAAATAAGAAATAGTTGTTAGGTGAATACAATTTCGAGTTTTTTAAAGCTGAAAAATAGAAAACGTAGTGAAAGAACTGAAAAAGAATTTCCATTTTTAGATTTTTTTTTTGTGTTTTCTAAAAACAGAAAATTTTGAAAAAAATTCTGAAATAAACATGCCCTATTTAGTGATCCATAAACGCAACACAGCAAATGTAAAAAGATTAAAAGTTAGCAATTTTACTAAGTGGTTAATTATAAAGTGAAACTTTTACATTATGACTAATTATACTAAATTCTAGACTTTATTTTACTCGCATATATAAAGGGAAAATGGTTTAAAATTAGCTAATTATTATTGGAGATATTTTTTTTTGGGTCAAGGATGATCAATTGTTACACTCTAAGAGATCCCGGTGAAGAAAGGAAGCAAAGTGATGAGGACACTGCTTACATCTAGCAGTTCTAATTATCCAGTCAGCTACTACATTAATTTATTTACAAATATGGAAATCTATACGAATTTCTAGTTTTACAAGCAACTCTATTAATATACTCCGAGGCATACGAAGAGAGAAAAACAACCAAGAATATCACTTTTTCATATAAAAAATCAAAAACTAAAAACTAACAATGGTAACTAATAATAATAAAAAACAATCAAGAACATCACTTTGAATTAACACAGCATAATTATGAAAAGATAAATAATAATCCACATTGTAGAGGTTTTAAGATAGTTCGTCTCATGGCCCTATATTCCTTAGAGGTTCAAGACTAATCAAACTCGAGCTTTGACTAGGTATATATTAGATTGCGTTAACGATCCTATAGGATTAGCCAAAGAACAAGTGTTTTTTTTGTTTATCTCGAATTAAGTGTTAATTACCTATAGTCTTCTCCTATGGCCACGTCACAACATTTTTAAAATGACAAATTAGATATTAGACTTTATAAATCAATATCAAATTTATATGGAATGGTTTACTTTTTCAAGAATTTCTTGCACAAATTAAATAAAAATTATATTTTTAAGAAAATAAGAGTTATGAAAACATTTGTTAGAAGTTAGAATGATATTTTGTAATTTGATATTATAACATTTGAGTTTCCAAAAATATCCAAACCATATTTTCTCCACAAATTTATTTATCAGTGTTTTTATTGTGTTTAATTTAATACTATTAACTATAAACTCACAGATAACTTACTTATCTGGAGGCCCAATAGGCCCATGTTAGAGATGGGCCTTTCAAATCAAAGTGAAGCATTTTCGATCAGCTCAATGCGGAATGGCTAATCCAATCCAACACATTCAGCAATTACAAGCCGTCCGATTCGTCCCATAAAAGATCAAACGGCAACAAGAAGCACTCACTTTCTACTACTAGTCTAATCTCTGTACACACTACACAGCTAACCAGCCACCAACATTTCGCAGAGACAGAGAAGGAAAGAGAGCTAATCAAAAGAGAGAGAGAGATGAAGAGGTGGTTCGATCCATGGCCCATTTTCTTCCGGCGAGAGTTTGAACGCACCTGGCCGTTCCTGATTGGCTTCGCTGTCACCGGAGCCATCATCACCAAGGTCTCCCTTGGCCTCACCGGTATCGTTTCTTCTCGATCTACAATCCTTTTTTCTTCAATTTGTTTCTCTCGATCTTATTACGTAATCGGATGTATTATTAATCGTATTGCAGAGGAGGATGCTAAGAATTCAAAGTTCGCCCAGAGGCACAAGAGGTGCATTTCTGATCTGTTAACCCTAAGATTAATTTCTTGTGTGTTTACTTTTATCTGTTGTTTCAGCCTCATGATGGGCGGAATGCTTCCTGTTCGGATTAGGATTTAATTGGTAATTCATTTTATGTGATGATGAAAGCGGGATTGAATGCAAACAAACCTTTGTTCAATTGAGTTGGAGTTCAGCATCCTGATTTTCTTGTGTCTCCGAGTAATGCGTCAAACAAATATAGCTTCTAGAATGAGTGTGTGAATCTTATTGGGTTGTGTCTTTCGTTAATTATCATTTCAATGGGAACTACGAGATGACACAATGGCCTTTAGATTTTACCGTGAGGATGCTGCTAATTAGTTATGGTTGTACAATATTGATAATTCATGAAGGTGGTCTGGATTAAATATTGATACTTTGGTGTACTTGATGATACTTGTGTGTTATTCCAAACCATTTTTACTCCATTTCTGCTACAACGCACGCCATCTGTGGTAATTTTGTGTTTTTTTATCCATTGAATGTCTTTCCGTTGGGTGGCAGCCTTGAAAGGAATTGCATATGATTCTTTTCAGCTTATGTTTGTTGAAGTTGATATGACTACGGGTCTATCATGATTCAAGAACCATCTGAATAACTTCTGTCAAAGCTATCAGTAGTTGCCACCGATAGTACTATTAGGGTGCATAGACTTTCTCGTGGCATGAGGTTAATATCATTAATGGTTCGCTCAAAGTGTCTGTTGTTGGTGTTTTGTCTTGCTTTCTTTGTTATTGCTTTTAATTCATATGGTGAAGTTATAAAAGTAACTTAGCTGAACACATTGATTGATCTGCTTCTGGTGTGGATAATGTTTGTGTCACTAATTTTTCTATACAAACTTTCATAATCTACTTTGCTCAATGGTTATTTTTCTTCTCACGGGCAGTGTTTATTGATCACACTGATGTATATGTTATTCTTTTGTAGGTGAAAACTGGAGGTCTTTACGCTCTTTGAGAGACTGGAGATGGGCTTGATTGTGTTTTTTCTCGTCTGCAATAACAGGAGAGATGTTATAGATACTCCATTTGTGATTTTTCTACCAACTTTTGTTTTTACTTGCATAATTTAGCACAACGTTTTTCTTTTTCCTTGTGCGCTGGGATTGATCATCTTGTTAAACATCACAAATCTACTCAATGATTTAGTAGTATTCCAGTTTTTCAAGCACGCATCATTTGGATTCACTCCTCTCCAGAAAATGAAGAAAAAGATTCACTAATGTGTCAAATCCTGGAGACGAAGTGTCTCATGTTGTGCTTTCCACGTTTCATCAGTATTTTCATACTACTTATGTTACACTTGCATATGACATGGTAATGTACTCTCTAATTACCACATATCATGTGGCCCAAAAGCTGCCTTAGATTTGTTGCCTCTTCTTGCCTGAGCTCAGGCCTTCACTTTCGAACGTGCTTTTGTCAGGAGTCTCTTACTTGTAGGGTGGCGACTTTCAAACGAACTTTTGGTGAATGCACTTCACGCTCTCATTCCTGGTCGTCATCCTTATCGAATTGGAGATGCTGTATCTTTATCACTTCATCAATGAAGACTTTTAAAGTTTAAACAATCAGTCCTAGCACATACGACGAAGGCAGACTGGGAAAAGTCAGATTTTTTTTACTGGTTCGATCTTAAGCAAATTGTAATGTTTTCACCGATTCGATCTTAAGTAAATATTGTGACCATGAGGCATGTTGTTAGAGTTGCATTTCACCAATCAGTATCACTGAATGAGATGCTTGGCCGTCGGGAGACAAACTATGCAATTCCCGACTCGACAAGCAGTCCTTAGTTACAAAGCAAAACGTTGATCATTGCTAGCTGCTACTTTTCCATTCATGGCTGGACTAAGTATTGCAAATATGATATTCGTCTCGACAAGGGTATTTCCCTTTGTGCCTGGACCACAGAGTTTCAACAAAACCAAGCAATAGCAATACAAAAATTCATAAAAAATGAAATTTATTGATCTTCAATCTCAAAAAATTCAGGGCAAGAAAGGCCAACACAGACTCAAATAAAAAGAGAAGAAAAAGTTCACATGAACTTTGTAGCAGTGAATGCCTAAACTACAGAAGCTTCCACTCTGTATTGATTGACTGTATAAAATGAAAACATCACACTCATCACTTATTTTTCATAATATGGCAATGAACTAGGGCAGAGGTACGGGTAAAATTTCGGCGGAGAAACACTGGTGATGTGAGGAATTTCCATGGTGGATACTCATATCTTCTTGGGGACACCGAGCCTCAGCCTAAAATCCTCCTCCATGAGAGGAAGACCTTCCCTCAACTGGACTTTGGGTTCCCATCCTAGCAATGCCTTTGCGTTTGTAATGTCTGGTTTCCTCTGACGTGGATCATCAGGAGTATTTTCAACCATTTTTATCTCCACCTTAGGATTAATAAGCTGCCAAACATAAAGTAAAAGACAGTTTAAGGTTATATCAGTAAGTAAACATCAAACCACTTCAACAAACTCGTATATCGTAAGAGTGAATGACACTCATTGTGGACATGAGAGCAAAAAAAAGGGGAAAATGGACACTGACCTCCTTCACTGTCTCAGCGAGTTCTGTCATGGTAAATTCCCCTGGAAGTACACAAAGAGAAGCCCAACATAAGTAATGGGAAATATGTATATAACATTAGGTCTCAATGATACTGCTCAAGCACCATGATCTTTAATGAGAAGCGTAGAGGTACCTGGGTTCCCAATGTTGATAGGTCCAGTGTTATCCCCTCCCATGAGGCGAATAAGGCCATCAACCTAATGCAATTCAAACAAATAACAATACTAGTCATCTACTATCAAAGCATCACAATAGATGGAAGTGAAATCAAACATTAAATTCTATGTACCATGTCAGAGACAAAACAGAAACTGCGAGTTTGAGTCCCAGGCTTTTGAACAGTCAACGATTCACCACTGCATAAGAAATATAAAAGAGTGCAATTAGAAGTAATGACTCTGATAACAACAGGGTGTCCAAACAAAGGTGCAGATACAACTGTAATCCTGGTTACTAAAGCATAATAAATACAGTGAAATGAAACAGTAGAATATTTACCGGAGTGCCTGAGCTATGAAATTGCTGACAACACGGCCATCATCAATATTCATACGTGGTCCATAGGTGTTGAAAATTCTAGCAATGCGGATTTCTACCAAAAACGAAGAAACAATGTTAATAAGTATACCAAGGTAAATTTGCTGAGGTGGAAGGAAGCAACAATTTACCTATCCCATGCTGCCTATGATAATCAAACATCAAAGTCTCAGCCACACGCTTCCCCTCATCATAGCAGCTACGGACCCCTATACCATAAGAAAATGAGTTGAATTTCATCTCAAGGATGATACTGTTGAGTATGATCAAATGTCAAACAATATACATATATGCAGCTGAGCGTTCAGAGGACAAACATGCTGTTTGTGACAGTAATATCGTGTTAAATTAGTGACACAGAAGAGTTACTGATTTTGAGAAGTGACAGAACGTACCAATGGGGTTGACATTACCCCAGTAAGTCTCTGGTTGTGGGTGCACGAGAGGATCACCATATACCTCTGAGGTTGATGTAAGTAAAATTCTGCTCAACAATATTATAAATGACTAAGAATCCATTCAATGATAAGTATACAAGTAATAAACGTAAACTCAAACCCTCTAACCTCGCTCCGACTCGCTTGGCAAGACCCAACATGTTCAGTGTGCCGATCACATTTGTTTTAATTGTCTGTTGGCATATCACATGCTTCCAAGTTAGATATATGCCCACACTCATTATGAAATTCATAAGCACATACATAACATCTAAATAATTGGTGTGAATTGTAAAAGAGGTTTTGTGCAAAAGAATCAAGGCTCTTGCAGTTTGAATTTTAAATTTATTTTTCAAAAAAGTTGCCTATCATTCATCCATTTGAGAGGAACACGTCATGATTTTTTAAATAAGAATGAGCGTAATCTTGAGACAAAAAATATTATTGGTAGCCAAGATAAAGTATTGTAATATACTCTAGATCAATGCGGTGAATTATGTCAACTTATGCATTTGTCATCCAGGGAATGTTGATGGACATGAATGCACACTTAACCACTGCATTGGACTTATTCAGAGATAAAGTTGTGACGTAGACAAAAGTTCCCTCAGAAAGATTTGTGGCACAAGAGACATTTTTTATGAAAAAATAGCACCAACAGAACAAGTAACACTTAAAATGTTGAAGTGCACGTGAAAATTCATCGGAAACTGATAACATATTCACACACCTTTACAGGATTGTATTTATAGAAAATCGGAGAAGCAGGACAAGCAAGATGGTAAATCTGATCAACTTCTACCAACAATGGTTCCGTGACATCTAGAAAAGAAACAAAAAGAAAATGGAAATCAAGTTAATCCCATGACATGTAGCAACAACAATTGACAAAATGCAGTGACAACGAAAGTAAGTCAGGCTCCTCAACTCTGATAAAGGCAGACCATCTCACGAGCCTTGATATCAAGCTTAAAAGACCATACCAAAAGGAGCAGAAAGTAAGAACATACCATGACGGATAAGCTCAAACCTTGGATGGCCAATCCACTTTTTAAGATTGTCCTTTGATCCAGTAAAGTAGTTATCAGCAACGATCACCTAAGTAAGAGGTAAAAGATGTACAAACTTATTAGAAACACATCTTTCCAATTTGATTTTGAGATTCTGGGTCAAATAAGAAACCAGGCTAACCTCATTTTTCTCATTTTCCATGAGCTTGTCCACCAAGTGAGATCCAATGAATCCAGCTCCTCCAGTAACCAAAATCCTCATATTGGACTGCTCACAAATCAATCCCAATTCAAAATGCAGGATAAACACTGAACTAGAAACATTCACAAATGGGCCCTACGATCTCATAGATCCAAGGTAGCAAATAATATAACCAAAACCCATGATCTGAAATGTACAGTCATCTATGAAATTCATTCCTTTATATAAAAGACATGACCATGCAATGTATCACTTTCAGATGCACATTTCTAAAACAACTGACCAAACCACATGGGAAAAGGGATCCCTTTCGTATCAAAACCAGATTTGAGCGATCCATTTAAGCACTGCCTTTGCATTCATATCAAAAGAAATGCGTATACAACAACCACAGCTATGCCGAGGAAATAAAACTATCCAGCAGAACCAAATTTGAAATTCAACTTTTTTAAAAATAAATGGAAAAAGCAGCCATCTTTATTTATTTATATTTACCTGGAAAAACTTGGAAAAGCGCAGAGGAGATGGCGGAGGAGGTTGTTTTGAGCTGTTTCCATTTGCTGAATCGTTAGCCATTTGATCAGATCGCAGTACCTGATGATCAATGAAGTGATATGATATGAGATGAGGAGGAGCCCACTTCACCAGATAACAACTCCCTAATTACTCTCTTCCTCACTTGTCGTCCGATTCACAAAAAAAAAAAGAGATCAGAGACTATTATTTATACTCCTCACTAAAATGAAAAATAATACTATATATTAGATTTTTTTTAAAAAAAATCATAAAAATTTGTTTTCGATCAAAGAAACCTTCAAAATCACGCCGGCCAGTGCAAAAACAAAAAAACAAAATAAAATTAAAAGCCTTCAAATTTACGGAAAGTGTTTTGATGATAGCTCCTCGATAACAATAATCATGATAGAAAAATTGGGAAGTATGAGTTTGGCACCAGAAAAAGTCAAATTACGTACCTAATCCGATAATAATTAGGGTTTAAAAAATGGGAGGTTATCGACTTGGGAGTGCTGAATCGGTGATGGCCGATGGGCTTGCGTTCGTATGAAGGCTGCGTGCTTTGGTTTGGCTTGCTGGTGCAGTAGTATACTAGTAGTGTTCTTCTAGTACGGCCTGTCGTTTTTAGTTTTAATCCTAAGTAGGAGGATGTGCCTACCGTCTGACGTGTCGCCACGTGTGAAATGTTACGGGGCTCCGATTGAATTTGAACCAGATGCGTGTTTGCATCAAACTTGAATTTGAGGTTTATCTACCGGACTAGTCTAGTTTAATTTGTAATTACAAAATATGTATTTTTTTTTTAACTTGAGTAAATGAATGAAATAATATCACAAATTAAGTATTGTATATAATTATTTCTAAACTCGAGCTAAATAGAATCATGTTTGATACTTTTATGTTGTAATAATTGATTACTCGTTGAACATTTCATTTTGATGTTTTCTTTCAAAAAAATGTCGTAGTGTCTAATATGAACAATAAATAATAAACTTAAATTTAAACAAAAAAAGTAGCATTATTAGTTGAGATTCATATCAACTCGAAAGATTTAATGTATCAGTTTTCCGCGAGTATATGGTATAAAACGATAAAAAGATTAGTGTGAGTAATAGTAGATGATCACCAAAAGAAATCTCCACGTGGCACGACTTGATAACCACTGAGCCAGTCACGCCACTCTACTTGTTTTTGGCCCATCTTTAAGATCAACACATTGAGCATACCCACAAAAAATAAACTCCAGGAGCAGTGCTGGACTAGCTGATAATTGCTTCCAAATGACAAGTTTGCAACCGATGCCCATGGTGAAAATCTGATCACCAGAGCTACCAAGAAAAAAGCCAACACTTGAACCACCATACTTGAAGATTCTTCTTCCGTCACCTTCGCTATAAGACAATTAAAGACAAGATACGAGTAACGAGCTTGTAAATCGACAATATATTTTAAATTTAAACTTAAATTTTAGAAAATCCTCGGATTATTGTGAAGTTCTAGCAATAAATCTCGCCCGTTTAATGAATAAAATAAAAAAATATAAGATGACACATTTGAGTTATAATATTAATGTTCAATTATGCGAGCTCAACTATACTATCTAACTAAGATTAGAGATATATTTTAGCTTCGAATTTGAGCAATGGAGAAATCATAACGATACTTTGTTTGTTTTTTTTCCGGTTCTAAAAACTAGGTACCTACTCATCTTATTAAAAACAAATTTACGCAGAGCTCAACTAGATTTTTTTTTTCCCTAGTTAATCAAAGTAGGTTTTTAATTATTGATATATTACTGACAAATTTAAAACTGTACTTTAATTATTCATCTTATTAGATAAACATATAATTACTTACAAACTAAGGACAAAGTTGATGATTATGTTACGTATTTGAAAAGAGCAAAACGAAGCAAGACAAAAACAAAGTTATGGAGGCGCAAACCTTTTGATACTGATTTGGAGGAGACGATGGCGGGTTGAAGAGTGGCGTTTTTTTTTACATTTATAAAAAGAAGCCTTTAGGTTTTGTTAATTTATAGGGCTACTCGACATCTCTAATTAGGAAATATAATTAATGATCAAACGATTATGGTAATTTACAGTGGTTACATTAAGTGCAATCTAATCTAATCAAATATATTCAGAGTGTATGAATTTCCGTGTAAAGGAAAACAGCATTCCTTTAATAAATGGTTAATAAATTTAATTAAAGCAAACTACACAATAGTGGCTGTAGTTTAGTGGTGAGAATTCCACGTTGTGGCCGTGGAGACCTGGGCTCGAATCCCAGCAGCCACACATGGTTGATTGTAGGTTTTTTTAATGTATATCTTTTATTAGTATTTTCAAAGCAAAATATAGATTTAGTACTTTTTTTTTGAGAAAAAGTAGAATTCAGTTATATTTATCATTATACCAATAAATTATTTCATATTTCTATTCAATTAATATTCACCATTAATTAAAAATAATAATATTTGATTTGATACTTTGTAAAAAGAGGAAAATGCTCAATTTTTTATAGGGTGAGAAATAGTGAAAGACAATTTTTAATTTAAAAATATAATTACTTTATGTTGTAAATAAATTTATAAGATGCTAAACAAAGTATTATTTTTCTTACGAAATAGTGGTCAATATTAATTGAGTGCAAAAATACAGTGACATATTTAATTCAAGTATAAATATGTGACTTCTTCTAAAAAAAAAATGTATAAAATCGTTACTTCCCCGAACTTATAAATGCAATGATGAATTTTACTGATACTCTACTTTGTTACCGCAGTTATTTGTTTGGGCTTATTAACTTTGAATTTCCTTGTAGGTTTCTACGGAAAACATTATGTTTAAGTTATATTTACGCAGCGTGAGCACAAAGTGGCTGTAGTTTAGTGGTGAGAATTCCACGTTGTGGCCGTGGAGACCTGGGCTCGAATCCCAGCAGCCACATTTTTGTTATTTTAACTTTAATATTTTTTAAGTTCTAGTGTTCTACTAATGTGCTTAATATTGTATACTAAAATCCTAATTTTTTATAATTAATGTGCTATTTTTCCCTATTTTAAATTCTACATGGTTACAAGTAAAACCCACATTCTTTTCTAATTTCTTAAAGTAATATAGGGAAAATGTACTCGATAGTCCTCAATGTTTTATAAAAGATTCGATTGGGTTCCTATCGTATTCTGAAATTTAATAAAATTCTTAATGTTTAGATATGATATTCGATTGAGTCCTTCTGTAATAAAAATCTTACGTGACACTAAATATTCTGTTATTTAGTACTCTCTCCGTTTCTTATTAATTCTCATAAAAAGACCATGTATTTACAGCTTCAACTATAACGTGTGTGCAATGGACTTATATATAGGAGATGGTGTATTTACATAAGTATATGAATATCATTTAATTTTGTACACACATTCTAATTGTAAAATTTAAAATTTAAAATTTAAAATTCCAAATTATTACAAGTAATGAGCAGTCACATTGCCACAACCATTTCTGAACTGTTACAAGCAATATGTTTATTTTCAAATGGTGCATCAGCGAACGCATACAGTTATGTATTTTGAAATTCTAAAACGTAATCGAACGAAATTAATTTTATGTTCAAAAAGTACAACAAACAACAAACATTAGAGGTAAAGGAGACAAAAAAATGTAAATTGTTACTGTTCAGCTGTATAGGCAGCGAATTTACAAGAAATCTCGTACAAATTGACATGGTTAGCAGGATTCTCCCATTGCACAAGCTCATTAATCGCCTTCTCAATCTCTCTTGCTTCTGTCATCAAATTGCTCATGCAAAAACCAAGAGCAGACAAACTCAACACCATCATCCCTTTCTCATCACCACATTCCTTCAAATGCAGGAGGTAAGAGGTCATGATCTTCTCTGTCTCATCTTCACCTGACCCGGAATTCGTAAACATTTTCGGGCTCGGAAATTTCCCATTTTCAAGATCAGCAGCGATGTTTTTCTTCTCAATTTCCTTCTCCAGACTGGACAAGGATTTCAATGAAGTGATGTCCTTTAGGCATTTTACTAAAGAACCAGCTATTTCCTTGAAAAGTTGAATGTCACCATCTAGCTTTTTTTCACTCTCCTTCCAAGAATTTTCTCCGTTTTTTGGTGATTCGGATTCAACTACTACTAGCCCCACCGCTCGAGTACTAAAAGCAAAGAGATCCACCATCTTTGACATCGACACCAAAAGCTTACTATAGCAAGCATTATGGAAAGGTAAGAACCAGAAGTTGGGTTCTGCCTCAGCTTCTCCAATGAATTTCTTCAGCTCGATAACGTCCGATTTCAGTTTCGAGTGGCTCTCTACGAGGTTTCCTTTGTTAGGTCCAAGCCCTACTGAGACAAAACAATCATGTAATGTCCCTAATGTTTTAGAAAGCTGATTTTTTGCTAGAGAAGAAGCTCTGATTGGTTGCATCAGAAGTTCCACCATTATCGAACAGGACAGCCCGATAATGGCTTCAGAAATTCTTACCATAGCAAAATCACTAGGTGGACCAAAACCTTTCCTTCCCAATATCAGGAGAGCTCCAATTATACCAGAAATCCCACCAGCCTGACCATACATCGCGCTCCGTCGTAAAAAATTGGTGAAAATGAACCAAGGAAGCAGAGAAAGGAATCTTAGTGGGAAGAATCTTTCAAAGACTAAGCAAGCAAAAACTCCGTAAACACTTCCGATCACGGTTCCTTGTATTTTAACATTGGCAACTCTGAATGTTGCCTCTCTTGCAAATGCCATGCTAATGGCTACAGGTAGTCCAGACCAAATACCATCTTTCTTGCTGTATACCAATCCAAAGAACACAGCAAGCCCTAAAGAAAGCGAGCATTTGAATACCGCGATGAGTCTTCTGCTGTTAAATTTCATGACCACCCAGTTGCTCCAAATGGACCTGAAGATACCATCTTGCTTGGTTTTAGTACCTGAACTTTGATTTTCTTGCGCAGGAGTTGTTGGTTTCGAAGATGAGTTGGTGTTAAGGAGTTTCATGCAGAACAAGAAGAAGAAAGAAGGCAAATCTTGAAGATTTGGTGAGATTGTTTGAAGTGTTTGGAGAGACTCCATTACGGTTTCGGAATTCGTTTCGGGAACAGTTAAGGAATCACAGGATGAATAATTCTTGATTTGGTTTATGATGGTTTGGGTGATATGCTCCTCCAACTTAGTTAAACCTTCTTTACTTTTTTCTCCTTCCACCATTCTTGCAGGAAATGTAGACATGCTTGTCAAAGCCATCTCCATCCCTCGTAAGGGCATCTCTAATGCTTGAAACCTCTCTGCTGGATTCTTGTCATAGGTTATCCAAAACCTAAACGAAAATGTCTCCCATTTTACATTTTCCTGTTCAAGATTCTCATGTTAGTTATGAAATCAGCAATATATTGTTCATAAAAATCCAACTTAGCTCCGAAAAATTCTTACTTGGTATCGTTTAATATTCTGAAGAAGTTTAGTTCCAGCACTAGCCAGTAGCTTAGCTTGAGATACCGACGCCATAGCCATTGCATTGTCTCCTGTAGAAAAAGCATTCACATACAGCTTCAATCGCTCCGAAGCATTTTCAGCCAGCAGTTTACAATTCTGTTTCACCTGCAAAATTACAAAAAAAAAAAAAAGACCATAAGAACTTTTCTAATGGAATTTCAGGAATCCTGACAGACTGTAAGAAAACATGTCAGGAAATTTTAACCAATTTGATAATTACCTCACTGTAACCCAATCTTGGAAAAGGTAACAACAAGGCAAGAACACAAGCCAAGACTCCAACACCAGTACTGACAGCTAAGCGCAAAGGATGCATAACAGGATCAATCTGTCCTCCACTGCTACAAGTGATAACATACAGCAGAATGATCTGTCCCAACGCGATCCGCTTCGCCACCAAACGGGTCCCTTCAGGGAGGGAAACAACAATGGAAGCTACAGAAACTGCTAAGGAAGTCACGCCGATGGTGAATCGAGCTGGACCGATGAGCCACAGGCTTATTATAGCAGGCCCTACAGTCTGGATTGTGGCATGGAATGCTAGCCAGCAACTGTGAAGAGTGTCGCCGAGGGTCGCATCAGTGACTACGAGGATTACTACAACGTAGGAGAATGCAGGAAATCCTATTTGGGTTCGGAGAGATTGTGGACCGTAGATTGTGATCCATCCAACAATGATGCAAGCCAGAGCAGTTCTTAAGGCTGAGATTAAGCACCAGCGCCATAGAGCTCGTGCTTGGTAGGAATGGTGTGTTGTTGTTGTTGTTGTTTTCGTTGTGGTAGACATTATGAGAAATTTGGAGGAAAAAAAATGGGGTTAGTGTATGGTAAGGTGGCTAGAGAGGGGAATGCCTTACCATGTGGTTGCTTAGTTTCAAAAGCAAGCAGGGTTTATATGGAGCTGGATTTGGGCTGTTTTTTTTTTAAATAAAAAAATATATTCTAGAGAGTAAAAATAAAACATCTTTGAATCATATAGTGATTAATATAAAAATGATGGAAGACTTTGGCAAGAAATTTCAAGACGCCACGCCTATACTTCATAGCATTTTTAACTTCAGAATTTACACATCAAAACCTTAAGGTGGCTTTATTTGTTAAACGGTAGCTTTCGTATCTCCGCACTAAACAATGTGGATATGAGAGGCTTCACAGTGCCATTTTTATTCACTTACACGTAAAATATCATGTCAAATTTATTCACTTTATTTAATTTACTATTTCCATCTCACATAATTATGGTGATAAATTTCATAACACTCGAAGCAGTATAAAAACACTCGTCGAAATGGGCCCATAAGTCTATCGTGTTACCAAACGGAACCTAAATGAGAATAATCTCACACCCAAAATCAACTTGGGAGACTTGTGCCAATTCAAAAAAATATATATAAAAAAAAATCTTCCTATTATTAAGAAAATATATATATTGAAAAAAATCAGAGCCATCTATTATAATTAAGTTTTGAAGGACCTACATGCTCGAGTTAATGGATGATGTAAGTCTGCATAATGTGCTCCTTTTGTACAGACAGACGGTACGTAACAGCTGAGATACAAATACAAAACAGAAATGCTAGTTTTGGTTTTGGAAATGTATATCAGTGCATTGCATTTAACTGCTAGAAACAAAATCATTTGTTCTGTTGTTCCAAGTTTTCAACAATTTTGAGGTACGATTCGAACAATTTATCAGTTTCGCTCTTGCGCGCAGATACAGACAATCAAATATTGCCTAACAGCAACAAATGATCATACATATCTAAATCCGCCTGAAAACCGTACAATGCGCAAGAAACAGAAACATTTAAGAAAAACAACCCAAACCCACCACCCAATTAGTCATACAAACCATCACCAGGCTAGTCTGTTACCAATGCATTTTCGGTGACCAGACATATCACAAAAAATTGTAACATTTGGCCGCCTAGAAGAGTGATTATGTCTTGAGTTCGAGTCTCTAATTGTTTCCCTATCTGGAGTGGGAAAATCAATACTAAAAAGTATGTTATACTTAAAACAATAATAACAAAAATGGGGTACTAGTTATATAACGGGGAATTTGTTAATAAAGTATCAACAAAAACTCGAGTTTGAGTCTCACACCTACTTATAAAAAAAAATAAAGTCTTAAAACGTGTGAACAAAAACATTGCCAACAAGCCCCCAACTAACAAGGATCACTTGGCTGGGATTTGATATTCACAATTTAATGTCTTTTGACTTTGTGCATGAAAAAATTCTATCAAGATAAATAAATAGTAAACCGGTCATCAGGTATAGGAGACTGCTAAACTTTCTTTATATTTAAGCTAGTTTTGGATGGCATGGCATGTTCTAAGATATATATATATATAGAAATGAAGTCTTTCTTAGAATTAGACGGTCCACAAGAAAATTCATTCCTTTGGTGCCATATAATTTGATTTAGTTCAATCATTAATTTGCTTCAAATAAGTAACAAAACTTCGATAATTCATGTGTGTTTTTAAATTTAGTGAACAAAACTAATTTTGTTCGTACTTAATTTATCCAGTATGTCATTTTCTAAAGCAAAGTTGGCATGCTAAATGTTGTGGTAAATATATATTCAAGCAGGAACTCAAAACCAAGCCAATGATCTCTGACTATCTCCATCCAAATGGAGGGAAACAGAAGAAAAGATGGAAAACTAACTAACAACTACAGTTTCAAGAAACAATCCCACTTTAGTTTAAACAGAGGAATTAGAAAACGAGCATCATCATCAAAATGCAATAGAGAGAGTGTTGAAGAAGTGAGGTTTTTCTAGATTTCCACTAAATCCTTGATTCTTTTGGGTCATTTTGCAGGGTACTGTTCTTTTGTTCCTTCAAGGTGAGGAAGGGTCAAGTGGGACAAATGAAATTAGTGCTTCAAGTTAGTTAAAGTGAAGAAGCTGCTCCTTGTACTAATATTGTACTCTAGATTTTTTTTATCCCCAAATTCAAATTATTTTTGTTTTTTTTTCTCCTGAAAAAAATAAAGTTAAGTAATGAAGACATAATAATGTGGTTGTCGGCTAGTAGTGAAGTGGAGACTCAGGTTTTAGTTTCACTTTCACCTCTGTTTATTTATATTTATACTATATAAAAAACACGAAGAGTCTTATTTCTATAAATTACTATTATACATGTTTATCAAACAAAAAATATGACATATTTTGACCACGGTAGTTATCAAATTTTCTCAAAATAAAACTTTTTATTTACTAAATCTTAAATTTCACCTTTAATTTGACATATTGATCTCGATTAACCCCTTTTAACGAAATAGAACTTATTTTCTGATTTCATCTTAATTGAAAACATGGTGACAATTCGATGAAAATGGAAATTAAAATAAGACCAATTTCATTATAAAGGGTTAATGCGATATGAAATTTACTAAATGTAGAGTGTTATGAGAAGATTTGTCAAATGCAGGGGCAACACACCCATTA
The DNA here is from genome assembly GCA_002752925.1 of Viola pubescens var. scabriuscula. Taxonomy (NCBI): domain Eukaryota; kingdom Viridiplantae; phylum Streptophyta; class Magnoliopsida; order Malpighiales; family Violaceae; genus Viola; species Viola pubescens. Next base: position 12,840 of record NBIL01157634.1, on the reverse strand, counting down.
AACAGAAATTTCTTTAACTATTGATTAATGTTATTATTATAGTTAACTTATGAGCTTGAGTATACAACCGGGTTAAAATTTGAGTGAAAACTTTGCTACCATATTTAGGGTTTTCTTGAGCTATAGTTTGGAGTACGTGATTTGTGCGGGAATCAAAATCAACCCAGCTTAACGAGGGGATAAAATCACTATACTAAATTAGAAACCGCCTTAAATATTTGTACGGAAATCAAAACCAACCCAACTTAATGAGGGATAGAATCACTATGTTGAATTAGAAGCCGCCTTCAATATTGACATTTGTGAGCATTTAAATGTCCATCACTACTATAAGTTAAACTATTTCAAATTTAGGTGACTCCCATATTACGATGCTGACTGCTGAGTAAGTGGTTGGGTGAGCAGAAAGTTTATGGTACTATTTTCTTTGGCACACGAGTTGTTAATGGAAGAAGCACGCAGTGGGACATGGAATTGGAATTGCCAACAACCCATGAAGTGTATATTAGTGTGGAATGACATCAAAAATTAGAATAAAGATTATTAGTGTAGGAAAATAAGCAGCTTTGCATTTAATTACGATTTAATTATATTATGACATATGTGTGTGGTGGGATCCTAGGCAGAAAAGTTAATAAACACTTGTCTTCTTGTCGATGCCATCATCTTCCACATATATCTTACTGTAATCCTCATGATTAACATATACTACTGTCTTTACACGAATGTTCCCCACAGTTTCTGAAGAATTTGGTAGAATATATATAAATTTCTAATTTTTTTTATCCTAAAATTAATCTGAATAGAAAGGCAAGAGCGAGCTAGTGCAAACATGGCACCACATGTATATAAAAAAAAATCGACAGACAAGACATGGACCTAAGGTTATACTATATGCTTTCATATAACACAATTAATAAAAGCTTTCAAGCCACCCTACTCAAATATTGGAAGTTTGGTGCAAGTGGGAAGGGTTTTTATAGTCTTTTAATCAAGGTTCCGGGATTCGAATACTATAGATAAATAATGTTACACGCGAGAAAAACTATCGGTTTTGTATATTTTGAAAACATTCTTTACATTCCGCTAACATAACAGTGAGATATAACTCTTATAAAAGCCTCATAATTGTATGTTATGTTAGTAAAGTATAAAGATGAGCTGACATTTCTGTAAATTAAAACTTTAAAAAAAAAAACGATTTTATTCCAATGCAAGTTGCCAAGTCATACAGAAGAACAAACATTTTGTAAAAAAATACATAAATAGCCAAAATATGATTTTTATTTTCTGTGATAAAGTATTAATAGAGTTTCGAGTTGAATTCTATTTCCGCCTATTGAAAATAAATAAATAAATAAAATAACGTACAGATAGGAGCATGAGCAGTCCCATGAGAAATTGAGAGGAGAGGTGAGTGTGATAACCTATCATGAAGTGGTTCTTCCAATTTTCCAATCTTTTCTTTGTCACCACGTCACTTAATCCTATCTGTTCCGAATGCGAAAGGTCGCATAAACAGTAGTAGTAGACTAGTATTACTACACCTAATTTGGCAAACATCAGCGTAGGTCCCAAATTAGTTAATAATAATAAAAAAAATTGTATATAAGACACTAGCAAAGCATGTGACCTTCAACTTTACTACTACTACTAGCATGTGACAAGAAAGACACTAACCAAAATTATAAAATAAAATAAAATATTGCAAGAATGAAAGAAAGTGATGTGCTAGCATGTGGGATTGTTAGGCCATTTGAGCATAGAATTCCTATGACGTAGTAGTACTTATAAATGAATTTTGTAATCCGTACAACTATCGGATCCATTTCTCTAAGATAACGGACTCGACTTAAAACCGTTTTTTGGTGGAGAATTAGAAAATTATCGCGCGCTTTTTCTGCCGGTGCTGTGCTGTTGCTCGACGACAAATCTATCTCCTTAGCTTTCCGGTTATTTGGATGTATGTACATTTCGATTTTTTTTTTTTTTTTACAGTTCTCTTTTTTGCATGTACGGAACTCTCCATCGATTTATCGTTTTCTTCTATGTAGCGGTGACGGTGTCGGGTTGTCTGTATTTTCCTTACTTCTTTTAGAGTCTTGTGGATTGTAATCTTTATTGGGCTTTGCGGGTTGAATTCAATCAACCATGGATAATTTATTAAAAATAATAATAAGAAGAATAAACAAAAACCTACGCTCCCCTCTTTGAAGGGTAAACTTGATTTCCTACTCTAATTCTTTCCTTTACTATCGTGCTGACATGATCATTCGTATCAACTTGTCTAGAAATGAAATACACCATATGTGTTGACATGATCAACAAAATAGTCTATGATGATTTCCTACTTTCGGCTTTATTTCACAACTTTTCCTCTATTTCTTCCAATAACTATTGGTTTCATATTATCATATAGATATAAATCCTTGAAGCTTTTAAGGCCATGTTCTCCCCCACCACCTACCATATCCTCGTCTTACTTTTGCCGTGGAATTACCCATACTTTAAATAAAAGAAGACGAGAACCTCGTAAGATTCAGTTTATCTTAATTAATCCAGAAGGTGGCTCGATAAAACAAATGAATGATACTCATCACTCCATTCTCAGTTCAACAAGCACGGTCAATGAGTGGTGGCACTAATTTATTGAAAGAATGTAATGAGAACAAAATCCCATTCAAGGATCGCATTTGACAAATCTCTATAGATGCGGAGATTCGCCTAACTTGAGCTATTGAGCTAAGCATGGAACTTTTCATTCATTCTTTCATTGTTTGAAGGAAAACTGAGAGGAATAAAGAAAAGAAAAGTTTACCTTAGCTCGCCATCGGTACATCTCGTGCCGTGCTGAGTTGACATTTGAAATCTTTCTAGCCTCCGTAGTTGCTTTCTTAAAAGATGATGCTCAATTACAAACTAAGCAAAAGGTTAGTGAACTATTTTAGCTTTCATTATATTGGTGCAAGAGTACTAAATATTCAACAAACGCAAACATTAACTTTCCTTTTATAGCATGGCCGACAGGAGGGATATACACAAAAGACTATCCTGAAGAATAGAGTAGCAAACGAAATGATAAGGTGTGGTTTGGTTTCAGTTTCACCCGTACCATGAAAATACTAAAAGGGACGGCTAGCAGGATCGATAATTCCAGCAACCAGAGCAATGAAAGCCCATACCATGAGAATGCCAATTACCGCAGTTTTCACCAAGCGGTCCCAGTGATCATTTACATTAACATCAGTCTCACAGATCAGGTGTGGTAACAGCAGTTCCCGACCATCACTAACATATACAGTTTGCTCGCTCTTCCTTGTCAAACTTGTAGACTGAGTCTGCTGTGCAGAGTTATAACTAATGTCTGAGCAAATCTTGCAGTCACAGTCACCACCAAGATATGCCGGAAGTGTCTGAAGGTACTCAGAAAGAACACCGCGGTACATGTTCCCTTCAATTCTCAACTTTTTTCGCGTCACAGGTTTTAGTACCTGAAAACAATCATCACAAAGAACTTCAGAGAGCACCAACCCACAATAGAATAGCAATAATAGATGAGAAAAGCAGGAAGACTGATCGCCCAGGACCTCAGTGAATTAAAATGCTTACTTGAATAAAAGTTTGAGCAATAACTCGAACAACCGGAGGCAGCCGTATAACGATCAAATTGCCAAGACGGTTGGGGAAGTTATCTTGTAAGAGCGTAGAACAGGATCTCATCATTTGCATAGGAATTCTCAGTGGAGATATCCCATCACAATCCAAAATTACTGTGATGTAAGGATTATCTCGGTCAACTAGATGCAGGATTCCGTGATCTATCTGAGATACTGGAGCAGCAATATTCAATAATATTAGAAAATGGATCCAAAGGCTAATGGCAAGAAACAGACAGAGAACTTACTGACAGCTTGTGCAAAGCGAGGTCTCTCTTGAGATGGCAAGTTAATGCAAGCTAATCCAATTCGCACTATTAGGCAAGGACGATCCTGAACATCAAATCCATGCCAGAAAACCATATTTGACCACATCTCAAGCTCATCCTCAGAAAGAATCCTATAAGTCTCCCTCCAACAGATTGTCTTCTTAATTGATAGTAACAAGCTTGAAAGGTCACCATTTGCAGCAGTGTAAAATCTTTGAAGCTCATCTTCATTAAGTCTGCATAAAATCTACATCAGTCTGCTGGAACAGGAGAAGCAAGGAGTTTAAAAAAACTACATGTGCAGTTAAGGACCATCAATGAATTTTCAAACTGCTAACAAGACAGTTCACTTTCGGCAGAAGGAAAGAACAGGATACTGGGGAAGCATCAGATCTTTTCAAGGTAGACTACAAAACTATTTTTAGACATATAAGGGGCCAATATATTAATCATGCATCAACAAGGGGCAGGATGACAGAAATCAAATCAGGAATGAACTATGAAAATGATAGGAAACAAAGACTCAGAAATTATCGACATTGATGATAATAGAAGTCATAATGACTCCAGAGGTGAGTGTAAAACTGAGAGAGGAAATGGTTGGATGGACTAGTTAAAAATAAGAACCTTTTAGAAAAGAAGCTCGTTTTTGTGTGGATAAGGCTTCATACTACATGCAGAACGACAGCAGAGGCCAACTAACAAGTTAAAAAGATCACCGAGACATGCACATGATGAAGAGACAAAGACCACTCTACTGCTCATCCTGTGGTGTTCTCCATACAGTCATCTAAGCTCACCTTTCTGGTAACGTAACACCTTGTTGTTCTAGCTCTTTGTGGAGTTGGATCAGCCAATTTTCAGATTCCAGACTTTGAGGGAATCCATCACTACAGTAAACCATATAAAAATTGGTAAGTGTTGTAATTAGCAAAGAGAAACACAACAGAGAGCACTCAATGACAAAAGGAGAAGTTAAAGATTTAATCTTCATGCAAAGAGGTGTTGATGGGGACCAGGAAGCAGAATTCTAGTCATTAGTTTATGAGTCATTATATTTTAACAATTCTGTCGTTTTAGTTCAGTTTTCAGTTATGGTCAAGGGTCGGTAGTTTCCAGCATCACTGGAAAATTCTGGAATTACAGTATTTTATTTCACAGTCTAATTAGGAATAAAATACCTTTACTCTAGGTTGTCCCGCATCAGGTGTGAGCCAACAAAGGGAATCCAAACAAGTTAGCTTCAACATATCATAGCCAAACGAGTTTAAAATTCTATCAATCTCAAGATGCAATTTTACCAACATGCCTTTTAAACTTCAGCCGTCATGAATACAACACGTTAATGGATGCATACAAATGCAGTAAGTCCATAAAAAACTAGTAATAGTAATGACTGTTTGAGAAAAAAAATGACATAAAACCAAAGAAGTCAAACAGTACCAGAAAATGCAGGCTACAAGCTGGCGTTTATGTACCTTATATCATGAGAAGGATGTGTAGATAATGACTCAGACTGTGGTTCTGAATGGGTACGAGACCCGCCGACACTATCTGATGCTACACTATTGTCATCTAATTGATCAGAGATGGCTGTTGCAACTGAAATAACTAATAATGGCCTTGAGAACATCTGGAAACAAGACAGGAAAGTAACTATACATATCAAAAGAGCGAAAAGGAGAGATCAAAAGGCATTGTGGTGAAATAATCAACAAGAGAATATATTCAGAACCACCTCAGCCATAATAATGGAACAGTCCAAATGCCAAAATTTAAGAGAAATTTACTTTTCCAGGTGTAGAGTATAAACGTAAGTCAAAACTGTTGGCTGCAGAAGATAAGTCAAGTAATCTACCATAAATTTCAATGAAAAGAGAAAAAAAAACAAAAGAAAATAGTTTTTAGAAAAATGTAACAAGTAGTGGGATGGAAAAATCTTGAGTTGCAATACTAAATGTGTAGGTTCAAGTCTTGAGAGCATGTTATTTCCGCAAAATTGCTGAAGGGTGTGGTTGCCCTCAAAATGCTAAAGGTTTGGGACTCTCCTAGGGATTAAATACTGTATTCTGGCAACCACATAAACTAATTCATAAAAAATCCTGGATATGTTTAAATAGCTGAGATCCTGAGGATATCTGTCAGCAAAGCAACATTTTACTGCGAATTATTTGTAAACGGTAAGGATTACTTGGTAGCTCCACATTTCTGAATATGACAGGCTTGTTTAATGAATGCCTTGCTAAGATGCCCATGGTTCTGCCACAAGAAATCTTTTCTCAATCAACTTAGTTGCAATTAGGTTACTGACATGAATGCTTCATTCACGCAGCAGGCACAAAAGTGCAAGAAATGCATCCTTAGGCTCTACGGCACCTCTTATGAAGCACTAGACAGTATATTTGGACATGCCCCTTCGTAATTTGCCATAACATTTTATACATCTTTAGCAAATCCCATTGTTTGCAACAATAAACCATTAGTATGAGCAACACAAATGCAAGCATTCAGCATTTATTATCCGACTAAGAATCTAAACGACACCATACACAAATACACATCAATACATGCTTTCAGAACACTATGAACATTATGATGCAGGTCAACAAACACCACCAAAACGACATTGATTAATTACGAGTAAAATGAGAACAGGAACAAACCTGCAAGCCACTAATCAAACCCTTGAAGGGAGCCCATCTCCGAATCCATTTAAATGGTGGGTAGCAAAGGAATTGCAAAGCTTGAATACCGCGCCACAGAGGCGGACATTTAGAGCTGGAAGCCCTTCTTACAGCCTCTAATGCAGCAACTTTGAGCAAGAATATTGCCAGTTGACCAACTGCACCACTACCATTCTTACTCTGGCTTAAAGAAGCTATGCTATTGTAAGCGTGTGAAAATGGTTTGGAACTACAATCAACAATAGCTCTCTTATAGACACTCCTCCCCCTATTTTCTTCTAAGTTACTACTCAATGCAAGATTGCGCAATGGGTCTCCCATGGAAGAAAATTAAAATTGAATAAGCTCCAAATTCACATTCTCAGTTCACGAAAATTACATACCCATGATTACTGAGGCGGAGATCATGAAAATGATTCCGCCGATGGATGGTGATTCACTAGCTGCTGATGCCAAAACAGATCAGAAAGAAATACTACCGAAATTAGTTGTTTTGTTTGAATTGTATCAAGAATTGAAAAATAAAATGGAAAAAAGAAAGCAGACTTACTTGAAAATCTTGACAATAAGATCGTGCTCTTTTTTTGAAATCAATCGGAGTGGAAACCGTTTGGTTTGGTGCGAAAATGTTTCGGGAATCGGTTTAGTTTTTTTTTGTTGGGATTACGAACGAAAGGAAGGAAGATTTTAGAGTGCTGCGTTGTTGTTGTTTTAAAAGTTGCATCATATACCGTCCAAGTGGACGGGTGAGAGAAAGCAAAGAACCTAGGAGGGCCCAGTGTGTGCAGTTGACGGTTGGCTGAGGTGACACGTGTACGGTACAAAACCAAAAAAAGACAAAAATTAAGAGGCACATGAGTCATGACTCATGACAGAATCACGAGTTTTTTAATCTTTCTATATATTATATATATATATATATATTTATACCTCTGTCGGTTGTAGAAGATCTAATAATTTGTCAATGGGGACAAATATTAAACATTAACATTCATCCCATAGCGCTATAGATACAAAGAAATGAATAAAATTTGCAGTGAGAAAATAGAAACAACTTGCATGTTAAATTTATATTGCATACTTTTTATAATTGTGTTTTATAAATTTTTATTTTTTGAAATATTTGTATGATTTTCTTATTCAAATAATAATTTCCAAGTATCTAAAATTTTAAAAAAGTTTTGATGGATGACTCTATAAAAAATGATAAACAATAATAATAATAATAAATATGTACCTTTGTAATTTGCATGGTTGAACATACTAAGATTGAAAAAAAAGAGTTGAGCCGTCACGTCATTTACTCTGAGTTGTTGTTACTATCAATGAAATTGGTGTGTTAAGTTAGCAAAAAAAAACATAATAGAAGTACTACATCTTTTTGTTTAATTTTGAATTTTTTACTGAATCAAATAATTTAGACTATAGATTTATATGTACGTGGGCCTAATATTTAAAATTAATATACTTATATATGTAATTAATTGTATACTAATTTGTAAAAAAATAGACATAAATTAATTTACCTTGGGATAAAATTATTAAAATCTACTATATTACATAACTTTTTCTCTCTTTTCCGGTGGGCAATTACCCCTGCATTCGGCAATATTTACACTATATTGAAAAAAGATTGAAGGCTACATTATCCTACAAAATTATGAATGACGAACTCACAAAATTTAGTAATTTTATGAGGGGAAGAAGAATAGGATAGAAAAATGACACGTGTTAGATGGTAAGCTAGTCATTGATACAAAAGATCCACGTGTGTATGACATGCTAAGTAAGTGATGACTACGTGTAAGCTTGTACACATTTCAATAAATAATAACCACTTTGATATGGATCTCTGACCGATCAAGTGTGTAATCTCAACCAAAACAAAAGAGAGTATAGCAACCAAAGAGACCACGACCAGTACTTGATACAGTAGAAGAAGAATGGCTGGAGGATCTAGCCTGGGCCCAGCATTCGCGTATACGATTGTGTATGTCAAAGACGTTGCCAAATCAGTAGCTTTCTACGCCAAAGCATTCGGTTATCATGTCCGCCGCCTCGACGACTCTCACAGGTGGGGAGAGCTAGAGAGTGGACAGACCACCATAGCATTCACTCCATCGCACCAACGCGAGACCGATGAGCGAAGCGGCGCGGTGCATTCTTCCCAATCTGCCCAAGAGAGAGGCCCCATTGAGCTTTGCCTTGATTACACCGATGTTGATGCCGCCTTCAAGGTAATTATTTTCTTTCTCCGATCCTAATGTCTTGATTACACCGATATTTGGTGTATGAACTTGAACGTGTTTTTTTAAATTAAACGTCCTACTCTTAATTACTTATTAGATTTATTTAATAATATAAATTTTATAATTGTAAAATAATTAATTAGTCATTAGATGATGTAGAAATTCACATGAATTAAAGATTTCATGTTAGTAATTTTGAGGCAATCGTTTATAGTTTCGACCAAATTAAATTAATGAAAAGGTAATATAAATAATTAAATTGAGGTATATTGGTTATATAATTTGGAGGCGGTGGATGCAGAGGGCGGTGGAGAATGGGGCGGAGGCGGTGAGCAAGCCGGAGGAGAAAGAATGGGGACAAAGGGTTGGGTACGTGCGTGACATTGATGGGAATGTGGTGAGGTTGGGCAGCCACGTGTCCAAGCCCGCAAAGCAGGACTGACTGATTCATCACTCAGCAACCAACCCAGCCCAAAACCAAACATCAAGTTCCCTTGTACAAAGCCCAGCCCAGTGTTCATGAACGAGCAATAAGTATGTAATTTCAGTCAATAAATAACGCCTTATATTTCTCATTTATCTGTGGTGAGGTTTTTTGTGTGTAGCCTTTTTAAGTCTGTTTAATTTTATCATATAACATACAGTGACGTGGTGGTTACATGGATGACTAATTAATAATTTTATAATTAGAAGATTTAAATAGATATAATGGTTAATTAGCGCCTTTGTATTTGTAATTTCCCACCCCTTAGAAGGGAAAGTTTAGTGTAAAATTTGCCCTGGTTGAAGAAGTTCGAGTGTAAATATAATATTTAAAAAAGAATAATTTACACACATTTTCCCTCGCATCTTAGGCATCAATACTATTTTTCCATAACTTTATTGGTGCTTTCAAATCATTAAGGAAGACCGCAGAAAAAACTTATAGTATAGTGGTTGAATTGTAGATTCTTATCAAACATAAGGGTCTAACTAGGAGTTACTAACTTATTATGCCTACATTGAAATATTGAACCTCTCACTGCATATATGTCAGTCGCCACGTTTGTCTTGTTGCGCTCGGCTAGTCAGACATGACCTGAAAGATTCGCGCTGCTAGCTCTCCTACAACAAGACAAGTAACATAATAAAGGTCTGCGGCACTGCAACCCGTGCGTTCCATAGTACACGTCTCATCCCTTTTTCTTTTTCTTGATTATATATATATATATTTTTTTTGAAAAAAGAGAGGGACCGCAGTAGGGAATGTCTATCAGTTAGGGCATGCCATTCAAATTTTAATGTGATTTTTTATAGAATTTATCAGCATTTTCCTTCTTTAAATATGTCCCACGTCAAAAAATCATCTAATTATATCAGCAAATTTATTTAAGTGGAGCATAACGCTATTTTATATTAAATATCACAATATTAATTAACCATTAAATTTAGACAAATTAAAATTGCCTACCTAAAACAACAACAGGAAATAATACATATATATTAACTCTATTTTTTTAAGAAACAAACAAATATATAATTTTAAACTTTACATAACTCTTATTTAGTACAATAACGTACATATATTTTTATTTGGTAGATTATAGAGTTAATTCTTAACCATCGATTAATTTACTTTCAATTAATATATATAAAATTAGTTCTATTTTTTCATATTTAATTAGTTACCGTGTAGTTAAATATATATTAGATTAACTTTCCATTATATTTCAATATTAATTTTTTTTTTTTAAAAAAATAATATCATTTTGAGAGAAAAAATATTACTAACGGTAACTTTTTAATAATTTTAGTACAAAATTAAAATACGATGGTCTAATTGACTAACAGTGAAAAAATTAAAACTATTGTAAGAATCGGAGCAAAAACTTAGGGATCAATTTAAAAAGAGCCTTGTCTGATTTAAAAATAATAGTTGATTTAACTTTTTCCCAAATTTTTATTGGCTATCTATTGATAATAAAAACAGTGAAACTTGAGTCAAACTCGAAATAAAAAGAAATAAAAAGATATAAAAAACAATAGCGGTGAAGAAAACGTAGAAAAGCTGAAGAGACAAGATTGTTAAGCTTATTTAAGAAGACAAACCCAGACAGTATTAATTATAATTAGCGACATTAATCATAAACATATTACATCCCAACATTACATCACAGTTCCACGACACAAACATTTTCTTTTATTAAATTAAATAAAGCAGTAAACTAAAACAACCAAGACAAAAGTCCAAAACGCAGCAAACAGACACCGTATCGTATCTTGGTCGTCTATACTTAGTCGTCATCTTCCTTTCAGTGACAGAAGATAACTTTAAGCTCACGTGGCGAGGAGCACTCATGCATCAGAGACGGAGTATCATGGGCATAAGTCATCGTGGAAGGACACGCGTGCTTGAAAAACTCAGAAAAACTCGACGCCCGACACGTCTGCGGGTTATTGTAATGATTCCGACAGCACAGCTCGTCGGTACCGAACGCCTCGCACCCGCTCTTGCACCCCACCACGTGTCCTCCGTGGCCCCTCATCTGCAGCTTCGGCGGACACGTGGCGAGCAGATCCGCCCGGCACCCGACGACCGGGCACATCCCGCGGCCCTCGTGCGGGGTCACCGTCAACGGGATGTTGAACCCGTCGACGAGCGACACGCCGTAGGAGGAGAAATCGTTGGCGCCACCGTGGTGGATGCTGAACTGGGCGAGCGTGGCGGGGGTGGCGCCACCGAGGCCGTTGCACTCGAGGCGGTTGCCGCAGTCGCCGGTGGCGCAGATGAACTTGCCGTTGGCGTGGTAGCAGCCGGTTCTGGCCCAGATCCGGCCGGACCAGTGCTGGGTGGGGCCGGGGAAGGAGCGGTGGGTGAGAGAGGAGAGGGGGAAGCCGCCTTTTTCGAGGACGGGGAAGCCGGCGTTGGGCTGGATGGCGGGATAGATGTTGTAAGGGCAGTTGTTGACTAAGGTTAGGATGAGACCTCCGCCGGTGTCCGCAGCTTTAGCAAGGGTGCACAGGATAAGGAAGGAAGCAAAGTGGAGAGCAATGTTCGTGGAAGAAGCCATTTCTTTTGGGATGAGTGGTGGTGGAGTGCAGAGATGGTGGTTACTTATAATAAGAGAGTGAAAGGGGTTTTGGTTTTTTGAGTTATATCCTCTCATTTATCTTGGTTTTTCATAGTAGAAGAATCTGAAATGGTTTACTTTATTAATAATTTAAATTTTTAATTTTATTAGTTTATTTTTATTGAATGATTTAAATTCTTTTAATATGACCAGAGGCGGATACTTGAAAATTTGTCGTTTTTTGCTTTTTTTCTCTATTTTCGTGTTGTGTGGGTTTATTTACTACAATACCCTTAAGTTTTCTTGGGTTAAGTCATGTATTGATGAGTGCTTTTGTGTAATTTCACTGATATCGTACGTTCGTGTTTTTTAAATTACGCACAGAAAATTCAGAATGCTTAGAGCAGGAGCAGATGGTGGCAGGATATTTTAGTAGTTACTGCGAGTAGGGCCGTCCAAAGAGAACGAAATCCGAAACCCGAACTAAATTGACTGAACTGAAGCGAAAAAATTGGGACGGGTGGAGATTTTTAAAAATTGTCTGGTATTTAGGTCGGATGTGAGTCTCATTCGAAATTACTCAAATGATTTTTATTGATTCAAAATAAACATACGTTTTTATTATTTATAAACTAATTTACCCCAATCCTAGATATACAAATTTATTCATCATAAACTAATTTACTCTATTTGAGTAGTTAGTAATGTCAAAATATTATTGTCAATTTAAAAGAAAAAAAAAAAATACAGTACCAAATTGATACTTACAGACAAAGTCACATTTCATTCTTGGTATTTTTTAATTCTATCAATAATTTTTTTTTTTATCTTATCCGTGTATATACAACTCTTTTTATATAGCGTATATTCCTCTCTGAAGCCTCGCAATTCTAGTTGCAATATACATCTTATTCTTTCGATTTAATTTTGCG
>NBIL01157629.1:0-27582 GCA_002752925.1 Viola pubescens var. scabriuscula | reverse complement strand
ATAAGTCCTGCTCAGTCAAGCATGTCTCGCAAGTGTAAAAAGAAAAAGAAAATCATGGAAACGCTTCTCTTTTATTCATTCTTTGTGTCTGCTGATAGATATGCTACTGGCTGTTATGTCTTTGTTTTTGCAGATCCTGCTTTTTTGCGGCTTTCACCTAGCATGATGAAGCAGCAGCAGGATAACAGGGGAGGAATGGCACATCGGAACACAAGTAGTTCATTGGATGAGAAAGACATTGAATTGATTGTTTCCAACATATTCTCAACAAAGTTTCCTGAGGTAATTGTTTGATGTTTTGTCTATTTGTGCTCGATGCTCTTGTTTGTACTAAGCATGCATGTTTCGTTGCATGTAACATAATGGATTTCAGAAAATAGCGGTTGAGCGCATTACACACCACTTGTTGCAAGGGAAGATATTGCTCCAGATCGAGGTTTCCATGGCACCTGATGTGTTGATACGGTTTGTAACGAGACTTTATAAATACTTTTTACCATGTTTGTCTAATCTTGTCTCCAACGTTTATAATAATTTGCCAACTTCATTACAGGGACGCAAGGGAAGTGGCAGAAGAAGCAGAAAAGGAAATCTTGAAGGCAGCCTCTGATATCATCCAGGTCAACTTTGAGCTAAGATTAGGGCGGCCAATACCCAAGTTTAGCTGAAGAATAATGGCCGGGGATGAGCACATGTATTGGAGCATTTTCAACATACTAGTAGTAGTCTCTACTTATTCTGCTCACATTATCGGTGCAATTCCATTTTGGATACCTGATACATGCATAATCCATCCATTTGCTAGCTAGGGTTCTAAGTGCAATGATCTCAATAATCAAACTCTTAAGTGTCAGAGATGAGGCCAAGCTGTACAGCAGAAACGTACTTCCAGCTTAGTACACAATATCATAGTAACAATAATCATTGGTCTCCAGATTTGTTGTTAATCTTTATTCTTTCAGTTCCGACACTTTAATCAATTCAACCTCATTTGGTATACGTTCAAGTATATTTAAATTGTTAGATGATATTACAGTCGTCTCTTTGCTGGTTGGTATTCAGATTATGGTTTATCCAAGACTTATCAGCTGAAATCCGTCTATCCCAGCAAGAATGAAACATTCAATCAACTAACGAATAATCTTGCCACACCAAAAAAAAAAAGTTAGTTTTTTCCTGATCAGAAATATCTTTAAAACGATCACAAGTGAGCAAAAACGACATATCTCCGACCTTATACAAGGCAAGAGATATGAGGAGGAGCACAAGCACACACCAAAACTAAAACTACCCAAAAAGAAAAAGAAAAAGAAAACCTCATCAGTACTTTGCCGGAAAGCAGAGAACAACAGAGGAAGAAGGTACTAAATAGAGAGAAAGAGCCGATGATCAGATAATTGTAGTCTGATAATTTAGTCGACATTATAATTCCGACAGAAATCATCATCACTTCAAAAGGCTCGAAACTCGATTTAAACAAAACCATTTAATCATAATAAATAAAAAAACAGATATTTTTCAATAAAAAGAATTGAATTGATGAAACTGAATTAGAAGGGCTCAGAAGGATCCATTGGTAGTTTTATAATCACAGATGATCATAAAATAGGTAGTTTTTCAGCATCACCGCCCTCAAAAACAAATCTATAAACAGCATTTGTGCTTTCAAAAACAATTGCTCAAGAAAAGAAATAGAAAATTAGAAAGGGAAGAGAAGAAGTAAGAATGGGAAAGGCGAATTGGCGAAACACATTGGAAAGACGTGAGAGAAGCCTGCTACATATATATAGGAGGCAAGAACTAAGAGAGAAGCACCTCCGATTAAAATTAGGGTTAGGGTTTGTTGCTCTTCGTTCATGAACTTTCTTGCTTCGAAACTCTCTAACTAATTTGTGGGCCTAAGGCCCATGCCATACATTCTTTTTCTTTTCTTATCAGCCCATCTATGTCACTCTTATTTGGACCACTCCGACTTCTTGCTATTCTGGGCCTGAAGTGGAGTTCACCACCGTTGAATTTGTAATGCCATAGTTTCAAGTAGGGTTAATGAAATAAATGGTACATATACTCGTTTAAGTGTATCTACGTCGGACACTTAATGAAATGCGTTGGGCGGCGACACTATAAGGGACTAAATATGAACTATTATTCGAGTGCAAGTCCCAAATGTGACCGAAAATGAGATAAGGAGCTAAATCAATACACTTAACCGAGTGCAGGTACCATTTATTCCATTAACTCTTTTTAGAGGTGTTTGTTTCCACTAATTTATTATTTACCACACTTCAAATGAAAATAATTTTACTGTGATTTTTGTTTCTTAGGAAGCATTTGATCTATATACAACAATAAATTAACTAATTAATTTTTACTTAAAAGATAGCTTGCATTAACAATTTGTTGGTACAGTGGTTGTTTGACAAAATATGAACCCTAGTTATATAATTACCATTAAATTACTTGCATTAAAAAGTAAATTATTCTTTGCTTTGAAGAGGTTTTAATATTCAAATCGACAAACATGCCATATAGTTCATCAATCATTTCCCTCTCATCTAATATTTACATTTTTCAGGACAACTTTAGCTACATTTTGATACAGAGTAGTAATTCAACAACAAATGTAGGTGAATTTATATATTAACAATTTAACATGGTAAAGACACGATATTTTAGTAAGTAAATCAACGTTCGTATTGTTTTTTTTTTCTCTCCTTAAACAAAGGATTATCGTGAGGCATCATGCAAAGTATTGTAGAATGCAAACTGTGAAGCACAAAATATAACAATTCCATTTTCATTTCAATTTGAAGGTGTTGAAAGAAGAAAAAGGAGAGAAAATGAAAGAAATTGAAGAAAAAAAGTAACTGTGTAAAAACCTAAGCCCCAAGGTTCTAAAAAGGCTTATTCAAAGGATTACAAAGAACTTATCCCATAGGATCATATACATGGCCCACATTTATCAGCACGGCCCATTGGGCCCATGTTTCTTGTCCATCATAGCATTTGCGACCAAAGAATAGAAAGAAAGCTTCCTCTTTTGCGCCATTTCTCTTGAACGAAGAAGAGAATCAAAACCCAAAGCTTTAAAACCTCAACCATCCCAGGGTTTATCCAAACCCGATTCCGCAAGCGACAGCGGTTGCTGGAAATGGTTCATCATCGGCATTCTCTGCTGTTGGCTCATCGCTTCCATTTCCAATCTCTGCTGGTGCTGTTCGTGCAAATTCGCCGCCGCCGCCGCTCTCTGCCCTCCAACTCCCATGAAGTCACGAGTCATCATCACATCACTTCCTTCACCGCTGCCAAATCCAGATAACCCACTTGTGCTCCTCCCCACTGGGTTTCTCACATTCATCAAGCTCGAATTTTGATTTCCTTCACCAAACCCTGGATTTGGATCGAACATACTGCTAAACATCCCCATCTCGCTCATCCCAGAGCTATGATGACCGGACACATTGTCGAAAATCTGTGACATTTCTTGCGGACCCTTTTGCAATTGGGGTTGGGTGGTGAATCCTCCGACGCCGTTGATCCCGACCATGTGGGTTTGATCAGGTTGTGATGTGAAAGGATCGTATGATGATGGGTTATTGTAGGATGGTCTTATTGAGGAGAGCTGGTGATCAGGGCCCGCCATGCTACTTGAGAAGCTTTTCTGCATCATTGGAGAATTGATGGTGTTACTAGTGGTTGCGGTTGCACCCATTTGTGCTGCTTTCTGCAACAGGGCGGTTGCAGACATGTGAGCTGAGGAGCCAGAGATTTGGGAGCCATTGTTGTTCTTGCCGCCCTGATCTTGCATGTAGTTGAATACAGATGAGGTGTTTGGCGAGCTGAGCTGGAGGCTAGAAGAAGAAGTTGAGGAAATGCTTCTTGGGCCACCAAACAGAGTGCCTGAGCTGGTGGAGAACATGCCCCCTGCTGCTGCCATGTTCATGGGCTTGAATGGAGTTGGGACCATCTCTTGAGGAAGGGATTTGAGAGGGTTTTTTGGATCAAAGTTGCTAAATTCTGACATTCCAATCGATGCGTTGTTGTTGTTATCGGTGGCGTTTAAGGGCATTGATTGAATGAGGTCTGGCATTTGGTTCTGCAGATTTGACCCCATGTTGTTGCTCATCAGCCCTTGGTTTACCTTGTTGTTCTCTTCTGCTAGTGCATCGCAAAAAGCTCTGTGGGTGATGAAGCTGTCTCTTCTGCAGGATTGGTAGATTACATACCAGGTGGGCTCAGGTTAGCTTGTCATTTATTTGGATATAAAGAAAAGAATACTGTTTATAGAGGGTAGTAGTTTTATACTTATGCCTGCAATGATTTGAGAGTTTGATTGCTCAAATGAATACAAAAGTTGTCAAAAAGGAAATGTAAAAAGTATGCATCATTTTGTCTGCCATTCCTGAGCAGGTATTTTAGCTGGAAAGTGAACAATAATGCATAGTTTACCATAAGAGTTCAAACATCTTGAAAACAACCATTCATATTTGTGCAAGTTTTTTGCAGCTTTTGCAGTAACTGGCATTAACTCTTATCTTGGTGCTAAGATTGATAAATTACCAACTAAAATATGAACTTTAATGACTAACTATTAGTAATATGTTAATTGCTGTAAGGTGCTAACCTGGAAAAAATGGTACCACAGTCACATTTATATTCCCTCGTGCCACAGGTTTTCTGGTGAGCTTTCCAGTCAGATTGCACTGCATATTTCTTGGAGCATTTGTCACATTTCCACTTCTTCTCTCCATGTTTTCGGCTAAAATGCTTCTTGATTCCTGTCAGGTCCCCTAATGCGCGAGCCGGGTTGTGGTGCACACATGTTGGTTCCGGGCATATGTAGACCTTCTTCTTCACCTCTGTGCTGGTTCTCTGCCTCAGCTTCCATGGAAGGTTATGTCCTCTCCTATGCAATTGCAGGTTTTGGTCTCTCTGAAACCCTTTGTTGCATATCTCACACACAAACCGGTTTGTAGCCATAAGGGTCGTTGGTGACAAAGCAATAACATCAGCAGTAGGATCTGATTCATAAAAGTAAGTCTATTATATTGCAAAGTTCCATTGAAAGAAGAGAAAAATGACAATAATAAGATAAATTTCAGGTTCTTATGGCATAGAATAGAACTGGTGGAACAGAGAGAGAAAAAGGTGAAGTCAAGTAAACGGTAGTGTACTACTCTAAGCAATTATTGTAATCTCAAAGCAATAATATTAGAACCTGTCGTTTCATATAACAACCATTCTTCTCCTCCCCAAAGAAAGAAAAAAGAAAGATAAAACTTAATAT
Organism: Viola pubescens var. scabriuscula; assembly: GCA_002752925.1. Taxonomy (NCBI): domain Eukaryota; kingdom Viridiplantae; phylum Streptophyta; class Magnoliopsida; order Malpighiales; family Violaceae; genus Viola; species Viola pubescens. The sequence goes on along the minus strand of NBIL01157629.1, from coordinate 22,295 downwards.
TATTGTTTTCTTTTTGTTTTGTTGGACTGACTCATCTAAATCGCTCTTGGTTATGCTGAAATGGGTCGGGACAAATTCAATGACAAGCTTCAACTGCCAACAACCCCACTTTGAATATATAACATATAGTACTTATATATCCTTTAAAACCATGGATGGGTGTATGAAGCTATCAGAATTTATTACGTTTGTTGTTTTGGCGTCGACCTATAAGAGCTGACTTAAAATAAAATTTATCAAAATGAAATAAGAGTGAGCTTCATTAATGGTGGAAGTTGACTTTGCCTGGTGTTCCTGGTAGGTTTCTTTTCTTCTTAGCCTGTTGCTGCTGCTGCTGTTGTTGGGAGGAGGAGGCATTGATGTTGTTGTTAATCGCGGCAGCGAAATTAGGTGCTGAAGAGTTAGAGACAGGGAAGTGATTTTGGAACTGCTTGTCTTGGAGCTGTTGCACTTCATCAGTATTTCCTGAAGAGAAGCTACCTTCATCACCACCTGTGATATTTGACATTTCAAAAGGTGAAAAAAGAGAGGTTTATATTGAGATAATAATTATATGTGAGTGGTATTTGTTTAATCCTATTAGAAGCTGTTGTGGTTTGTATGTTTTGGTGGACTGAAGAAAATCAGGAGTTTGCTTTCAGCTGAGGAAGACAGAGAGTAAGGAAATTCTCCTCCATTTCTGGCTGCTGTTGCTGCAAGATCAATAGCATTGGAACCTGGTCTACGTTGGCCTTACATATATATATATATATATGTATATATATATAGTGTTAATTAGAGATAATTGCTAGGCAAATGTCCCTATTCTTTAAAGAATTAATATTATTTTTTCTTTTGATCTATAAAGGAAGAATTGAATCCCTATGTATATATCTCTTAATCTCTCACCACTAATTTAACCCAACAATGAAGAATGACTCTTTATAAATAATCACGAGTCATGAGCCAATTTAATATGTATGGACAATTATTATGAACTCATTAGTTGGACTTATTTAGTCATAATTTAGATTGTCTAATTATCACATGTAATTATTGTCCAACCCAATAGGCAATAGGTTAACTAAGTTAAATTTTAAAATCAACACACAAGAATTATAGGTTTTGATCAATTTTAGGTGAAAAACAAAAATCAATCACTTCTGAAAAAAAAAAGAAATCAATCACTGAAATTAAGGGTATGGTCCTTGGTGTGCCCCCAAGCAGGAGCATTTAAATGTAGTTTCATTAAAGAAATGGGCCCATTTTTTTTTACCTATGGGAGAATTGCTACGTGAGACCTAATTTATATGTTACACCATTCAACGAATGATACGTGTTAGTAAAAAAATAAATGAGAATTTATGTATTGGATGGAGTTTTGATAATTTTATAAAAAATGATTAAAATATCATCCGATAATTAATTTTTTTTGTTTATATTAAACCTGAGGCCGAGTTATTATTTTAATAAATTTAGAGTTATTTCATATTTGAAGAAAATGACGATATATATCAAATATTTCTTAAAAAACATTAGGATATATCAATAAATTTGTGAAAAAATACATTTAATGATAAAAACGAATAATAATTAAAATTATTAAATAACATAAAATACTATAAATATTAATTTTGAAATATTTATTATATAGTTTTATTAGCTTGAGCTATAAACGAGAGATCCACGCCCTTGATTAGGTCTAGTTTATATATACAAATGTTTTTATCATAGCCATACTCTAGAGAGAAATAGAAGGTGTTTTTCTTCTAAATAAAAATGACATAAATTTGGTGGCTCAGTTCACATGGCATGGCATGGAATGCTAAACAAGTTAAGGTAGCAATAGTATCAGCTAGTGGCACTTGTTTGTAGTATGATTGGATCAGTGGAAGACCAACTTTTTTCTACTTTTTGGTTTTTCAGCTGTCAAATTGGAGAGAAATGGCTGCTACTGTTAGATTAGATGAGCTTTGATCATCAACATGTCCAAAGTTTGTATTCTTTTGGTGATCGGTGAAGAAGTGGACATGGATCATACCTTGCCAAACATCACACCCTTCTTACAATTGGTTTCTAACCCAAGACAAAGATCTTCAATCCTTCATTGTTTTTTTCTATGGCTTCAAAATCAAAACCTTTTGTACTTACAAATTTACATTTAATGCGATGTTTTTCCCGGCTCGAATCCAGAATAATCGGCACTTAATACAATGATAAAATTATAAGATGGTCTTGAGTAAAAATAGTACTAATAGGAGTTCGGATTTAGATTCGAAAGATATATGTATATATATGTTGTACGGCGATGCCGTAGATTGTTTGCTAGCTAGCTGAAACATGAAAGGCCGCTTCATCCCCACCTAAATATGTATGTATATAACTTAAAAAATCCCAAATTTGTCTTTGATGTTTTTCTAATTTGAAAATCCTAAGCTTGGTCGTATTTTAATTTAAATATTGGCCCCATCATATAACTGAACGGTGCCGAAACCAATTTTTGTCTTGTTTGATCCAACAATTGCTGGGCACTAAACAGGTCAGAGTCTAATAATCTTTAATTTAAAAACAATTTAACTATAATGAGATATATGCATGAAAGATATTGCTGCTTTGTTTTCTAGGTAACATTTTATTACTAAACACCACAGCTACATCTATAACCGCAGTAACTTTGTTCCATCTTCCACAATTTTTTGCACAACGACACCAATACATAATGTTAAAAAAAAACAAAAAAAACGATTGAAAACGAATAATTAACTATTGTGAGTAATTCGGCTCTCTCACTTTTTAAGTAAGAAGTCATCAGTTATATCATTGTATCTAAGATGATTACTAATTATGAGTGATTTACTCTTTAATGAACTTTTCGGTTAAATTACACCACAGGACCCTCTACTTAGCCGGAAATGACGCATTGAATCCCTCTATTTATGTTTCCGACACATTGAATCCCTCTTCGATGACATTTAAAGTTCCTCATGCTGATGTATCATAATCTGATTGGTGAGACAATTCACTTTTATGCGAATCAAATGATGACACATCAGTAAGGTGGACCTAAAGTGTCACCGGATTGAGAGTAGAGAGACTCAATGTGTCAGGAACGTAAGTATAGAGACTCAACGTGTCATTTTCAGCTAAGTAAAAAGACATATGGTGTAATTTAACCTGAACATCTATGATATTAACTAGTAAAATTAATTATGATGCAATAAATTTAGAGGTATTTTTGGACAATTGTCTAGACCATGAAACGATCAGTCATTTTTAAAACTACGTCCCGTTTTAGCAGCCTAATAATGCTTGAAAAACACTGCGCAAAGAAAAAAAGTGTTATAGCCGCTTGCCTAAACGACAAGCCTCTTCTCAGCAAAACACACTATAAATTGGACAACCTGCAAATCCAGTTGGTTCGAAATTTAGAATCATCAAACAAATGTATTAATAAATAAGTTAAATAACAGAAAAAAGTAGTTGTAATTTGGTTATATTCGATGCACGCATAGCCATTTGTTTTTTAATTTAAGCAAAAACCTAAATGAAATTTGTTTGACTTAATTTGTATTTGGTCAAACTAGATTATCTCTACTTTGACGTTAAACCTAATTACAAAGCAATGTAATTATTATAAAAACATGATCTTATATTTGTTGAAAAAACTAAAAAACTAAAAAAAAACAAAGCCCACAAACGTCCAAACCATCCTTTTATAGACCCATCATTTTTTTTTTTGGAGGTTCCTATTACTGTAGGATCCACACGTTTCGAGGAATTCCATTTTATGGTTTTTCCCCTTCTTCTTTTCCTACGTGAAAAATGATTTAAGTGTTCATTTATGCCGTCGGTCGAATATGTAATTTATTGGTTATTAACTAATAATAAAATATTTATAGAGTTTCGAATTTTATCGGGTGCCACCTTTCTTTATTTAAAAAAAGTGCGATTAGGAGTTTTCTTCTTTTTTTTTTCCAATTTCCGCAAGCTAATTAGTGATCCATCTAAACAGAAAACAACAAGGAGAATCAAGTCATAATAGAGGTATCCCAAGGACTATAAAAAAACGTAGTATCTTTATATATAAGGATCGAACTTGCAACGTAATGTTTTAAAAAATAAGAATGTTAAACTACTTACATCAATCACCTTTTGGTAATCAAATCAGAATATTTTTTTATCCCCCGACTGAGATTAGTCTCGTTTGAGTTATGTCGAGACTCCATCTATTCCAAGTTAGAATATTAATATTAAATAAAATCTAGAGGTCTAGTCAAATGTTTTAATTTCAATTTTTTTGGCCAATGTTAACGACAATTAATTATAGCTCCTTCTATGTGACAACTTGGGGTTATGACAAACTTATTGCTTAATTATCATCGATCAAGAATTGATGATCGATGCAATCTATGAAGGAATTACACCAACCCAACAATGTACAGACAGAAATACGCCAATTTAGTGCATATTCTTCTTCTTCTTCTTTTTTAATTGACTTTATTATGATGAAACCTATTACTATAATTAAGACAACCTAAGCATCTCGTTTGGAGAAAAAAAAAATCTAATTTGTGTCGCTAATGGACATAAGCAAGAACCTTTTAAGGATAAAACCAACACATATACAAATTAATTAAAGACGGCATCACCCCTTATTAATTAATTAATTAATTATTCTATTAATATCCTTCCCCATGACCATAATATTCCATAGTTAATAAGGTCTTAATGAAAACAATGTTTTGAGGAAAGAAAAGACAAAAGTGTCTATATTCTAGCGGAAATTGACATGTTTCCATTAGGTGAAAACAGTTCGTTTAACTTGTATGGAAGGATCGGGTGAGTTGACGGGCCAATATTAAACTAGGCCTTCATAGGATGCCTCCTGAAGAATGATTATACGGTCGGGCCAGCCCTTGTACCACATATCCAATTGTAATTTAATTACTTAATGTATTCCCGTTTAAGATCTAGTTTACGTGCGGACAAAAACCAGATAGCTTTCCCGTAAAGAAAAGCCAATGATTTTACTAATCCTGAACATAAACTGACTATAAGCAACTTGAAGCAAGTTCCACCAACGTTTCTTATTCTTCTTTTCTGATCATTAATGTGGCCATGGAAGCAGACAACTGATCAAGGAATTTGCATGCCTTAAAACAACTTCAAGTTCTAAAAATCACAAAGAGAAAAGCTATAATGGCAATTAGAGCTATTGACCTTTATACGATGATGATGATGACTAGGACTATATCGGCTTAGAAGAGTGCAAAAAGTGACCAAGAACTTCCCTTTCTTTCTACTAAAATTTTCCAGCAAGTTCTGTCCAAATGCTGCTGCTTCTCCATCCAAGTTTGTACTATCAACAGTGTGACATTCAAATGTCCCTCCAGCTATACATCTCTGAATGCTAGATTGACCAGAGAAGCTCATCTCTTATATCGCACGGTTGGGGAAGTGATAAACATCCCCGAAATCGGACATGGAACCTAGTAAATTTATGGTTAGGATACAAAACACATGTTTAGATGCCCTTAGCTTCACAGTTCTTGATATGTGAAATCTGAGCATCCCTAACCACATTGGTGTTAATGTGATCCAAAAGCTTCACACTTCTGGAGGATGCAACATCACTTCCACCACCATCACTACAAGTTGCTTTACGATCAGTCTTCCTCCGGACTCGGCGAGAAGACCTTGACATTAAGTTACTTTCGCGTGTACTGCCACCTTTTCTCTTCGTTGTGTTCATGAATCCTAGCTCTATGGCTTCCAATGCTTTTGTAGTTAACGGCCTATTCCTAGTACTCTGCCTCCGGCTATTCATAACAGGTTGCTGCCCTGGTGGAGGCCCTGAATCTGGAAGCTTAGGTGGCTTGGCTTTCTGGCTTGTTTCAGATTCAAAAGGTGATCCAATAATGGGTTCAATGTTCTCATTTGGCGCCATCTCCCTCAAAACATGATCAACGGTTCCAAAATCGGGTGAAACATGAGGGACATTTAAATCGATCCTAGGGAGTTGAGGTTTCTCAGGACATACCTCTGTACCGAGGAGCATTTTGCCAACAAAACTTTCATTGCCCTCACCTGCACTGCCTTTGGCCGAAGAACTGGCAGATGGCAAATTAGGCATTACCACCTGTACAACCATATCCTCACATGCATCAGGAGAGCTCATTCCACTTTGTGACTCATCTCCACTGAGCTTCCCCTCTGGAGCCACATCTTTTGCGCTGCAGCCAGCATCTGCATGATTGCATGCAGCAAAATCTTGCTGCTTGGTAATAGGGACCAAATACTTTGAGCTGCTAGACTTTGCCTTTCGGCTGAATCGATATTTCGTAGTCCCTCTTTGCTGATTGTCATTATCTAGACTGGCATTTCGAGTTTCATGATTTTCCAAGGTTGTGGTGGTAAGAATAGAGGCATTAGGCATGCCTGTATCTACAATACTATTTTCACAAAATGAGGAGTCAGTGACGGTTTTCTTATCAGTCACACTCGCAGCACCTGCAGGGTTCAAGGTGCTCGTTTCTTCTACTTCCTCTTCCGAGTTTTCAGTTGTATCCTGCTCAGAATCACTAGAAAGACTAGAGGATGCAGAGAGACTAGTACTTTCAGCCGGTAAACTTCTCAGCTCCCTCACCTTAAGTTGTTCTGCACCATGAGCCAAGCTGGTATCCACTATTGTAAACTTCTGAATTTTCAGATTACAAGTTGAATCAGGCGGCTGGAGATAACAATGGCGTTGCTTATTTGGCAAATCATCTCGGTCTTTTTTTTTGGGAGGGTTCCATCCATACTCTTCATTCTCCTTATTGTCTTTAGAGACTTGAACTTCAAGCTCAAGAAGTCCTGGGTCTGATGCAACTTTATTCAAGACATCACTAATAGAATCGAAGTAGTGGCTACCTTTTACAAGTCTCCTCCTTGAAAGCCTTTTGACCCCAGGAATAAGAAACACCAAAGAATGCTTAGAAACAGAAATTCCATGATCTTTTGGTTGCTCAGAGTGCCACCCTCTTGCTAACAGTCGGGGCCAAACAGCTTCCCAGAAGAGGTCATTGGATCGGGCTTTACTTAACCTAAAATTTCCTGTGAGAAACTTGATAATGTCCGCTGATGTGAGGGAGGAGCAAGCTTTACCAACTGGTATTTCAGCACGAGGAGAAACTATTTGATTAGGCTTTATTGGTTCCATGGCAAAGCCCGTGAGATCCTGCTTCCCTTTACCAATACCTACAGCTTCTACAAGAATACTGACAGTAGCTGCACCTTTAAGAGCGAAAACATATTCTTCAAATGAATTTTTTCCCTCCCCAAATTTCCTAGTAACCTGCATCACACCACAGCTATGAAATCAGGATCTAGCTTAGGCACATGTAGCACAACTAACAATACCGAACACGACTAGAACAGCTAGTATGCAGATATGGACTTCAAATTTCAAAAAAAAGTTAGAACTAATGGTGTACTGTTACTTCTTTAATTATGAAAAAAGCCTATTGATGCTCATCAGATATTATTAGACCAGAACAGAAAAGGGAAGGCAAAAAAGAAGAAGCAGTGAGTGGTAATATAAGGAAAATGCAGTGAAGAAGTGGCTATGTTTTTGGCTTGAACATCTAAGTTTATGGACAACCAGCACTGAGGGGAAATGAGTCATTCCATAATGGACTTCTAATAAAATGACATCTGAATATCTATAAAAAAGACGGGTTTTTTCTACAGAAATTTCTATTAAATATAACATAATAGAAACTTTCTGTATACTACCTAAGAGCTGAATTTAATTTCAAAGCTACAGTTGCTGATCTCAAAATATATTTGTTGATTCACAACTGACCCTATAGAAAAGAATGGAAGTTCTGAATACAAAGTACAATTGGTTCTAAAGCTTCGAGAGGAGACTGTGTGTGAGTGTTCATATAATGTCAGGGCCAAAAAGATACCTCAAGCAACCTACTCCGACAGTCCTGTGAGACATGAGAAAATAAGCGCGATAAGAGCTCTTGTTGCCTCCATCCAGTAAACATCTTTTGTCCATGGATACTACGTCTACTTCTTTGCTTCCTACATTCTGACCATCTGCAATATCCATCAGACTTATAAAACCTTCCATAATAGTAAAACAAGATATCCCCCATTTCTTTACCCTCAACAAATCTCTTCACATTGATAAGATCCTTCCCAAAGATGTACAAACCAAGGAGAAAACTGTCACGCTCAATATCTGTCCAGGGCTCATCCATTAAGCCAGGAAGAGGACACAAAACTCTATCGCCCTGATCCATTTTCGATTCTGAATCTTGTGACAAGGTTAAGTCAACTTCCATCTTGTTGCCTCCACCTGGCTGCTGAAGGTTTGAATGCTTCTCATTGCATGAGAGATTATCCGAGGGTTCAACTTTAAGTTCTGCAAATTCATTGTTGGAAATCTGACTCTCCTTGCTGCCTTCAAACTCTACAGTCCCGTGAATGTTTTCAACTTCAATATTTGACCACATAATTGGGATGGGAAACCCAAACAACAAAGAGTCACAAGTACTAACTGCAGCTTCTGACTTTGTTCGTACATTCATAAGCTGCAAACGATCACAGTCTGCAACTAGAGAAGGAATTACTGCCTGGTACTCATCTCCAACACGAGGAAACACCTCTGGATCTCCAAAATGATCCACGGCATCAGAAGAACATTGAGAAGGTGAAGTGGACTGCTCAGAGTAGTCACCTTCAGTTCCTTCCATGTTAATATCTGAATGGATACGATCAATCTGCCAACAATGCAGCAGAACTAAACTTAGAAAATTGAACGTTCAAGTATCTTACAACATCAAATGATTACCATAGGCATATAATATTGAAAAAAAAGAAAAAAGGAAGCAACTTTGATCCAGGAAAGAAAAGACATAAGCAACAATCATTCCACCCAAAAAAGGTTCTTAGAAAGAGCATTTGGAGATAAACCCATGCTTCAGTATTTCCACATAAAGTTGTTGCTGTGAAGAATTGATCATGCGTTGAGAACATTAGTAAAACTTTTACCAATGTTCCATTTCCATTTCTGGGAACTTTTTTGATCATTTAAATGCAGATAAATATATATATATTTAAATTCTATTTAGTTTCTTTTATATGATTACAGATTCCTTAAACCATTAGAACCATTCAAAAAAAACCAACTAAATGTGGTTGCAGAAGGAATCCCCTTACCTCATCTTTTTCCTCCAAAAGCACCATCCCCGAAATTAAAATCCCGAAGAAAAGTAAAAAGGAAAAAAAAAAAAAGAGCCACCCCTTTTGAACAGATGATGCTCTCAATGAAAAATATCAGATACAGGACCATTATCGAGACGAAGACGGATATATAAATCAATCACCTACTGATTAAGCATAACAACAGCAACAATAATACAAAATCAAGGACACCCATTAAAAACACCATTCTTAAAACCATAACCATCGCATAATCTAGCTCACTCGATCAGCACTAATTCAACTGAATTCTTACATAACCCCATTTATATTCAAGCACCAAGAAACCAAACAGAAACCAATACAAGTTTAAAAAAGGAGAATCAAAAGCAATATGATACATAGATGGGTTAGCAAAGAAACGTGGTACAAACGGGATGATTCGAATGTGATAAAAAAAGATGGGGCTGACCTTCATAGCAGAACTTGAACGTTAAAACCCACGTCGGACAGGAAACCTGTGCAAATGGGTGCTCATTGTTATGCATCAAAACGACTTTGATTGTCAACTTCTTGTCGTTGTAATTAAATACCAATATAGTTTTACATACCAGAAAAAAACAAAGGAAAAGTAAAATGAAACAGACCACACAACAAGTTATTATGTGCAAACTATCAAAGGAGAAAAAGGAAGTAAGATTGTATTGGGGTTACCTTTAGACGAAAGGGAAGAGCTTTAATGGACACAGAAGGTTGAATTGGTGAAGACTATGAAGCCAAGAGAGCAATTTATATTTACAGAGCGAACTTAGAAAAAAAAAAAAGGGAACTGTCTTGGTGCCGAAAGAAAAGAGCCTAACGTTTTTGTTGGTTTCGATTATTATTACTACGAATTTACGAGAGGTGAGGTGTGTGGTATTTTGCCAAATGACTAAAAGGCACACGCTGTGGTTGCTTTTTCATTCTTGGATCATCTTACCATATTGTAATTTTTAGGCATTCTTTGAAAAAGGTGGTCTTAATTAGTTCTTTGATTCTTTCCAAAATTCCTATCCATTACATATTTATTTATTTTTAGAAGAAAAAATAAGATTAGATCAAGCTAAATCAATTCATACAAAAGGTATATATATATATATAATTATTTTTACAATAGTTGAAATCAGCTCGGGGCATTAACCCTATCTATATATATTTCAAATCGAAAAATAAAGTTTGTCCTAGCTCATGAACATGAACATGAACATTAAAAAATATTGAGGTGTGCGAACCAAAATATCATATTGGAAAGAAAAAAAAAATAAAAGACTAAGTATAAGAGTGATGAAACTATTAATAAAATGAGATATTTTGTGAAAATCGTAAGAGCTTAAATTGAAAACGGATAGTATCATTCTATTAAGGGAAATCGGTGGAGTTTTATTTCTCTAACAAATGGTGACTAAATTGCTCTTTAACCTCTTCTTTTTTAAGAAATCACGTGTGCACTGAAGATATTTTATGAGAGAAAAATTAACGTAAAATATTTTTTATAATTTTTAAAATATATTTCGAAACTAAAAATGAAAAAAATATTTGGATGAAAAAATAATTAAATAAGACTTCAGTCAATTGTGAAAAATTGAATTTGACTTGACAACTATATATATTTGATTGAGTTGGACCAATTCGTGGATGGGTCTAACTGGATATTTTCTATAGATATAGATTAAATTAATCATTTAAGGAGTTTAATTGAAAATATGTTATAATATTGGGACTAATTAATCATATAAAAGTTTGATTGTAAAACTTTTACGAAGACAAAGACTGAATTAAACGTGAGGCTAGGTTTGATTGGAAATCTCTTACGAAACGGGGATTAAATTAATCATTTAAGGTTTTAATTGAATTTTTTTACAAATACAGGCACTAAATTAATCACATAGGGGTTTGATTGAAAATGTTTTACGAAGGTAATAACTAAATTAAGCATGAAGCTATGTTTGATTAGAAATTAATTATAAATACAAAGAATTAAATTAATTAAACATTTAGTGGTCTAATTGAAAATATTTTATAAATATGAGGATTAAAATATATACAAGAGTTTAAATGATTTTTTTTTACAAACTCAAAGACTAAATTAATCGGCAAAAAAAATACGTATAAACACGGTCGGCCCAGCTAAAAAAGATAAATTAGAAACAAAAAGGTCCAAATCAGACTACCCAGTGGGCCATTACTTGGTATAAGAAAAGCCTAAATGTTATAGTAGAAGGCCCATATCCAATAATTCATAGATGGGCCAATTTCTGCAAATGAAAAACTCACTACACTTGGATTATACACATCCCACTACTACGCATCTTGCAATTTAAACCTCCAATCCGAATATTCAACAATAGGGTAACTAAGCAATATTAAGAGCCCAAGATGTTTAAAAAAATGCTTAAAAACCAATTTGTATATCTATATATTAATTGAATGTTACAAGTAAAATCAAATGGAGTTTTAAATTGATCCAATGAGTCAACGGCTAATCTCAAAAAATAAGGCATTGACGAAAGAGAGAGTTTAAGCACTTGGTTTCCTTTCACTCCTCCGAAGGTCTTGTTTCATTTATATATAAAAAAGTAAGAGTTTAATTTTTTTATTAATAGAAAAAAAAAAACTTGTACGGCTTGCTAGGAGAGGCTACAACCCACTTTGTAACAAAGCGGTGATGCTGAAAATCTTTGATCTGATCAGTTGTAGATGCCCACTAGAGGAGAGAGTGGAATCTTACCAAAAGTATACAAGAATTAAATTTAGCCTCCAAGAAATTTTTTTAATGAAATAATCAAAGTCTTTTTCAGGTATTAGTTCCTTAATCCACTTGCTAATTTATTAGTACCGGGACACAGGAGATTTTTCAACGGTATTCATCAATGAACTTATAGTTTAGTACCAGTAAGTTCCGTGTAGAATATAAAAACACTAATTATATTATAGGTTTCTCTTAAAATAATAGAAGGAATTAAAAAGGAATCAACTTTAACTAGAACATATCAAATTTGGTACTGTAATAAATAAATTATGGTTATGAGATCCATAAGTATCTTGTTTTCTTTTCCTTTTTATTCAACTATGGCTAATGATCGAAGCAAACATTGTAGGATGGACCACAAATTCACGTTCTTTGACGCTCTGTAACCAAGCAACTATATATAGCTAGATACCTCAGTTTAAAATGCTATTTAGGTTGAGGAAAACATGTTGAGTTGTCGGGTTGAAAATCATTTAAGTGTCATGTCACGCGTTATTTACAAAAATGTCATTATTTAATGATTCTCAACCCGACAATTCAACATATTTCGTCAACCCAAATAGTATTACTCTCAGTTTAATACTCATTTTTCTTGAAAGTGAACCTTGGAATATGAAGCAAAGTACAGGGGTGTGCGAGAACTGGTTCGGATCCAAAACCAAACTAGTACAGGCCATTTGAAATGCCTAGTTCCTCCGATGCTCTCAATCAGTCCAATTTCAGTTCTAAAAATGTCAATCTGAAAAATTGAATTTTAATCCCAAATGATAACGCATGGGAAGTTTGAATCGTGTAAAATTTAATGAATCGGACTCTACTCGTCTGAGCTCGTCTCGGCTCATTTGCAGTATTAAATCACGTACATAATTAATTGGGGAGGAGATGGTATACGGTGATGAAGTGATATGACATGTAAAAAAAAAGTAGATTAATTGATAAAAGTCATAATCCGATCAACAATAATGGATCTACCTGTACCCGGTGTGATCGTGACCCGTCAAAGCTCATGACCTCAAAGTTGCAACGTTTACTTTAATTAGTAAAATGCTGCTCATTTCCTGGACAGGATCACAAACTTAATTAATTAGTAATTACTAATCAGCACTCAAAAACTGTCCTTAAATAAATGACGTACAAGTCACTTTTACGGGAATTAAAAAAAATGATTAATTCATATTTTCAAAGTATGTTTAGCCAATTACGACTAATGACTACAGTAAATATAATCAATCAATATTTTAAAATTATTAAATTGATTTCATTATTTTGGAGTATCATATTCGATTAATTTTTTATTTTATTTTTATTATATTATAATTTATATTGATTAGATAAATTAATGATAATAGAAGAATAATATAATAATTTCAAAGTTAATAAATAATACTCCCTCTGTTACTGAATAATTGACTTTCTGGAATAGTAAAAAAACGTAAGTCGTTGATTTACGGACTTATTTTATTCCTCATTGTTTCATTTTTTTTTCTAATTTCCACTCAAATTACCACACCATCATCAAATTGAGTTGATTCAACAAAAAAAAAATTATTTGCATAAAATATATGCTTCGAAAAAAGATAAAATGACAAGTATTCCAAATAGTAGAAAAACGTAGAAAAGTGACAATTATTCGAAACCGGAGGGAGTACTAGAGTAGTAGGTAACTCCCTCCGGTTTTTTTTTTGTCTTTTACTATTTAGGCACGCATATCGAGAAAGTCGAATGATTCACTATTTGAGATTATTTTTTTCTGAATTTTTTCTCGTACTTTAAAGATTAACGTACGTTCGGAAAAAAGTACAAAATTTTTTGGGATCAAATAGTAAATCATCCGATTTTCTCGATATGCGTGCCCAAATAGTAAAAGACAAATAATTAAAGACAAGTATAGAAGCAGCACACGTGCATGAATACATACCACAAATTCTTAGTAATGCCATTATTAAAATGAAATATTGGTTCAAAGTTCAAACTTATTGAGGGCACTAGGACTAGGTGTTCTCAAGATCTATCGTTCAAGTCCGGAAGTAGGGGGGCCATTTCAGTCTCTAACTCTAATTACTTTTACTCTTCCATATTACGTAAAACAAAAACAAAAAAACAAAATTTAACAAAAATAATATGCATGGCCTCTTATTTATTTATTTTGAGGAAGAAGAGACTCTTTTTTTTTTCCAAAGATAAAGTGACTCATATAGTGGACAATGTATAAATACGGAGTTAATTAATCGAACATAAAATAATTAAAAGTAAGGTTTTTTTAGTCATATCAACAGTTACCCGATATAACTTTGATTATTTTTAACAATAAAAAGAATACAAACGATAAGAATATTAAATATTTATTTTCCAATAATAGCATAAGGTTAGATCTTCGTCTTAATTGCCAGTTGGACTCTAAAACTAGTTTTGCAAGGAACAAAGGTAGTTTTTGAGTTGAAATTGTTTGATCCGTTTGAGGTTCAACGTTTAGCGTTCGCTAATTTTTTTTGTTATATATGGATCAAGGTCCATTGGACAGATTTCCGTTGTTCTATTTCGGACTTAGCTGCTAGTTTTGTTGGGATTAAGACTTGGTCAAGAAAAATAATTTGATTCGTTTTAGCTAGGAATTAACTCGTAGCTTATATAAGGCCAGCCTTAACTGTTCTTTTAGCATGCATCCAATCCTCCATGGTTTTATATTAGAGTAATGCTACATAGCACACTCAAACAACACACTTAAACAGTTTAATAGGCATTTTTAATTACAAAAATATCATCAGTGAATAATTACGAATTTATCATATATTCTAATTCATGCCTATCAGACTGATTGAGTGTGCTGTGTGTAACATTACTTTTTATATATATCTTCTACAACTTATAACTAAATAAAAAAGATCATCCAGTAATTAATCACTACATTAGATATTGTCTATTCCGATTCGCATGTTTATGTGTAACTTTTATTAATTAGGGGAAACTCCAAATTTCAATTACCTACATATAATGTGGCAGAAATTAAAGTCTCTATATGACAAAACTACCTGATGACCATGATGAATAAACCACACATGTAGACATGGACATTTGACACATGGTGTGCATACACTCACTTATAAGTTATATATATGGGGGCCAGTTGGAGCAAAATGGAAACAAGCAACGTGTCTCTTATCAATTTTTTCACAATTCACAACCCACTTTCTAATTATAGTTATAATGGTCGATAACCTAGGCGGTACTAATTCACAAAGAGAAGGCCAAAAGTTCAACTTCTCAGCAGCAGAAGCAGAAGAACTAGACGGAGGAGAAGCGATGACGACGATGAAATTAGAGCAGGAGAGATTGCTTCCGATCGCGAATGTCGGTCGAATCATGAAGCAGATCTTACCACGAAACGCAAAGATCTCAAAAGAAGCTAAAGAAACGATGCAGGAATGTGTTTCTGAGTTCATAAGTTTTGTCACCGGAGAAGCGTCGGACAAGTGCCACAAGGAGAAGCGGAAGACGGTGAACGGCGATGACGTGTGCTGGGCACTCTCCAGCTTAGGGTTCGACGATTATGCTGACCCATTAAAGAGGTTCTTGAATCGGTACAGAGAGATGGAAGGAGAGAAAGAAAGATCAGCTGCTGCCGCTTCTGCTTCTGCTAATCATGATGGTGATGAAGCAGTAGCACCAAGAAGATCAGCCGCCGCCGCCGCCGCCGCCGCCGCTGATGTTTCTTGGAACAACAACTTTCCTGCAGTGAGTGGTGGTAGACCAGGTAATAATACTACTAATAGTAATACTAACACTTCTTCTTTTAATTACAGCAACCGATTTTGAACTAATTACATATTAATCTCTTTTTAATTAATTAGTCTGCGGCTGCGCTGCTTCTTTAATTTGACTGCTGTGAGGGTTTTTTTTCTTCTTCTTTAATTTGTTTTCTTTTCTGGGTGAAGCCTGTGATCATAATAACATAAGCAAGTGTTGTGAATTGATATAAAAGAGTTGGGTCTCTGGTTATATAAATTTATATATGTGTATAATTGATTCATTTAATTTCCCTTCTGGCTTTAGCAATAGGATTATGGGTTGTTTTTTCAATTAATCCGGTGCTGTAATTGCAAGAAAATGTCGCATATCCCTGTACTGAGGAAAACCTCAATTCTATTTTTTTTGTTAAAAAGAAAAAAGAAAAAGAACAGTTAAGTAAATATGAACAAACACGGTTGTCTAATCGATAAACATGTAGATCATTGATTATACGTTCGTGTCAAATACGGTTAGAGATTTCCCACCCCCGCTAAGAAAAATAGAGAGTATGATTTAGGTTTTTACAAATTTTATATTTTATTTTATTTTATTTTTCTTTTTGTATACAATTCCTACCGAATTGCCTTGTCTATAATTCATATTTATGTCAAAAAAATCGTTTTATTATTACTATTTGTTATTATTGAATAAACTAGTAAATTTTATTATGGAACCTTTATTTCTACTCTACAAAACTTAATTTGCCAATCTTTTCGCATTTTTGCTCTCATAAATTTGAATGGGTATATATATATATATGAAAGAGTCTTTGCACTAAGTTGTTTTTCTTATATCCCACAGTCCTTGAAAGACAAAAATACATTAATCTAAGTGGTTTAGATGATTATAGAGAGGGTGAAAAAAAGAGAAATAATTACGTGCATTTTGAAATTGTAATCTCTCATAATGAGTGAATAAATTTTAATTTCAGTAAATTGATTGGTAGAGAAAGAAATAAAAAAAATGAACTAAAAGAAGAAAAAATAAGGAGAATATAGAAATAGAGACTCATTTTAATTATTAGCCTTTTTGTGATATGATGTACATTTTCATCCAATTTTTATAATTTTTTTGCAATCTTTTACCATTATTTTTCTTAAAATTTCTAACTATTTTAAAGGTTAAAATTGAATTTTTTAAGATAATTATTGCATTAACTTTACAAGTTTTAAAAATGTAGAGTAGTGACGAAGTGGGAGATTTTGAAACTACAAGTCTTTGTTTCTATGTACTTTAGCCATTAATTAATTTTCTATCTATATTTCTTGTTTCTCTGTATAAGTTGAATAATGATTAGGATAATAACTATCTTAAGCTATACTATAACAGATGTGTTAAGATATGGTTGGGGTTTATCCCTTCGTAATTAGATTATATTATTATTTTTATTTAAATTAATAACTAATAAGTGAATGTAAAAATAGGACGTATACTTTTAGTATAAAAGTTAGTAAAAGTGTCAGCATCTTTAGCACTGCTCGTATAAGTTTGATTAACTTACTATCCCCATAAATGGATGATCACATGATATTGGCCAACATGATTCGATATTATGAGCTATATAATAAAGAAGCTTTTCTTTCTCGAAATTATAATTGTTTAAATTTAAATTTGAATCACTCTTAAGCTTTGAT
This sequence comes from Viola pubescens var. scabriuscula, assembly GCA_002752925.1. NCBI lineage: Eukaryota > Viridiplantae > Streptophyta > Magnoliopsida > Malpighiales > Violaceae > Viola > Viola pubescens. Next base: position 4,913 of record NBIL01157629.1, on the reverse strand, counting down.
GAGTTAGTGATCTATCAAACTAAATTTAAGTAAAATATTACTTTTTTTTTTTTATAGGCAAGTAATATTACTTGCAATTGAATTTTTAAATTTAAACTTAAACTACTTTTGTTATTGTTATTAACTTATTATGATTTTACACATCAGATTGTAACTCAACTGTTACTCAGTGCACACTTTTTTTTCTGACGTAGATTATGAGTTTAATCCTTAATCTACGAATATTAGTTTGCTAATGAATAATGACATCCGCTCGTATATATTTATGCTATTAGTAATCAATAAATCCACATCCATGGCCATTATTTATTACAGGCATCTCTACATTTTCTACTCGATAAGCCAAGATTAAAGATTGGTCTTGGTTCATTTCCGAGTCTTATATCGATAAAAAAAAAATGGATCTTATGGTTATTGGTTAGGGTTTGGTTTTGAAAGCCCTAGATCCGGGACCACTGCTGCTTATAAACAATTCCCTTGTTTGTCGTGAAAAACGAACCATACATGTCATGTCTCGATCACGGTGCCATTTTCTAATTTTAATCGTTTGGACCATATACTATGATATATCCTCCTCAAATGAGGACTACTATTAAACAATGTTATTCTCTAAAAGAAGTAAACCTTTCATTTTAAAATAAATAATATTATATTATTAATTATCGTTATAATACCATTGATCGAACTCATAATTTACGTTATAAAGAGAATATGCACTAATCAGTTGAACTACAACTCCGTGTATTAATTAAATAAATCTTTTTTATTCTTCTCAAACCTTTCAGTTTCTTTATATAATTAAACAATACGATTTATCACTAAAAATATAATATCTTTAACACTAGACTTTCCGACATAAAAATGATGAATTGTGTTAGTCATGTGAGTAAAATATATGGTATAATTCAACACATAAAAAATATTCTAAGACTCACTAAAAAACAATTGATATGGTTTGGAGTTCTTGGATTAGATTCTCGAAGGCAGAAGATGGAGATAATTGAGGCTGTCTAACTAGCTAGTATCTAACTAGCCAAAATACGAAGGGCATGTTGGTTTCTTTCTTTCTTTCTTTTTTCTTTATCAAATAATATAGGTTGAGTCGTAAAGTCTTCGAGTCCTCTCTTTTTTTATCTGATAGATATAATAATTACACATAAATTAGGTTAGTTCGTAAGTATATATTTTTTTTAAATCAGATAATTAAATACAATAAATACACATAAATTATAGTTGTTTGTAACTTTGTAAATGTTGGATTAAAAAAAAAAGGCCCAAGAAGAAAGTGTTACTATCCTATTATCCACATAAAATAAAAAATAAAAATAAAATAAAAATAAAAAAAGAACATACCGAGAAAGAAAAAGAAGAGAAAAGTGTTGCTATCCTCCAAAAATGGTGACAAAGTGCAGGTAGATTCACCATTTCTCCACCTTACGTTGAGCAATGAGCAGCTGATGCCTGATGGTGCAGCCACTTGGACCAACCCTTTATCCAACACGTGGTTGTCTCGTTAGTTTCCCCTGTTTGGGCCAAACAAAAGTAGTTTTTGCCGGCCACGTTCACTTTTTTATGCATCTATGTAATATGTATTATGTGTTATGTGTAGTGTACCATGTATGGCTTTACATATATGTTGTGCGTTTCGAGTCACCATCATTGGAATTTCTTTTCCTATTTCCATATATAATTCATTTTTGCTTAACATGAATATTACTCCAATGTAGATAAAACAAACTTGTATTCCAAATTTGTCTCAAAGAAAATTGAGTGGCTAACTTGAAAAATTAGTGAGAATCTAGTTGCCAGATTAAGATTTGTGATCAAATTATTTTTTTGTCCTAAGAATACAAATACTAAAGGTCTGTTTACAAACGGAGAATTTTCTAAAAAAAATTATAATTTTTAGAAAACTAGAGATATTTCTGAATTGTATGTTTAGGTAACAACTTCAGAAAAATCTACAGTTTTTCAATTTTTCTAAATTAACACAGAAAATAAAAAACACTCAAAATGAAGTTTTTCAATTTTTTTAAAACCATTTTTCTGATTTTTCTAAAATATTCTTTTCACACTTCATCTTTTCTTCATCTTTTCTTTTATTTTCAACTAATTTTGTAACTTAAAAAAAAGTGAAAAATTGAAAATAATAATTATAACATTTCATAAAAATAAGACAAACATTTAAGTTAGCGTATAGGTGACTTTCCAATTAATGGTGTTTCCTTGACCATGGTGTTTTCTTAAGGTTATCATTATTATTATCTCTTTAATTTGAACCCTTAATTTTCTGTTCGAATTCCTTGAAATATTGTTTCAATTGAGATGTAAATTTCAGTTTAATTGGCTGAAATTATTTTAGCTTGTTGGTTAAAGATCATGCATGTAGTCTTTTTTTTTCTGAAAATGATGATAATTGGTAATATATTCATATAGATAAGTTTAAAATTATGAGAAATTGGTAGTGGTGAATATTTGTCATGGGTTTACGAATAAATGATGAATGTCACCTCCTAGTTTTATTGATTGATGATTTAGATGAGAGGAAGAAATTATGAAAAAGATGAGGCTAAATGGTCCGACAAAATGAATCGATATTTTTATCAATATTGTACGAGAGAGTTAAGAAAGATCCAAATGGTACTCATAGTTTTAAAGCTACGGATTGACAAAATATGGATGAAGAAATGTACTCAGCTACCGGTGAACGACATGAACCAATGAAGTTGCAAGGCAAATACAATCGACTGAAACAAAAGCATCTTATATGTATTTTATAATCGTCAATTTTAATGTTAATATTTGTAGTATTCACGTAATGAATAAATAATTTAAAACTATTTTATATGTATTTTATTTTCATGAACGAAATTATTATATTTATATTTGATCTTTAACATGAATAGAATTAACATATTTATATTTGATCTTTAACAAAATTAAAATGGGCTACTGTTTAGTTTATTAATCTTCTTTAAAAAAAAATGATAGCATAATTTTTTAATTAAAATCAAATTGATTGAACAAAATTAGTAGTTTTCGTTTTTCAAAAAAACAAGAAATAGTTGTTAGGAGATTATGATTTCGAGTTTTTTAAAGTTGAAAATCTTCACATTTAGTACAAATTAAACACAATTTCCTATTTTCTAATGGAAAAGAAAATCAGAAAATCAGAAACAGAAAAAACAGAAAATTCTCTGGGTAAGTATCTTTTTCATTTTAACTTTTTTCTCAATCTCGGTTGAACGATTTCAATTTTCAACACTTTAATCACGAGTCCTACTAACTTTTGATAAAATTGTACTCCCAAATTGGGCGTACACATCCACATAACACAATACATGCATAAATAAGTGAACTTAATTGTAAGTATATTCAATTTGAGCGTGAAATGAACTTAATTTCTATTTTTATATCAATTATTATTACTAATAAAATAAGGAATAAAATTGGATGGATTCTATTAATATGGGACATACTTGACAATTTCAATAAAAAATAGTTGAATTAATAGGAAGAGTGTTGAAATTATTCAATTCCAACTGTTGCCAGACTTGCCTACTCTTTTTAATCCACCACACACACTCACGTAGACAGATGGATCAGTATACATTTGTGTTCTACTATTGTAATTACGGTGGATCGAAGGCCCATTAACCTGCGGGCTAGTTAGGACCCGTGTTGAGGCCGCAAAGCCAGTGAAAAGTTCTAAGTTTTGGTGCGGGACAATTTCATAATAAGAAATGTTTGTAAAATCTCTTCAAGAGTATTTGAACCAATTAGAAGATGCCCTGACGGTAATTTTTTTTTGGATGATTAACATTACAAATTCACCCCAGCAGCGCAACGGAATTGGTTTAGGATTCACGCCTATACTTTAAGGTCTTATATTCCAACCTTAGAGAAGTACTCCTTCTGTCCTTTAATAACCGACGTTATCCTACGGATTCTTACTGTACATAATATTTGTCATTTTATCTTTTCCGAAGCATATATTTTGTGCAAATGACAAAAAAAAAATTATGCATCAACCCAATTTGATGATGGTGTGGTAATTTGAGTAGAAATTAGAAATAAACATGAAACAATGTGGAATAAAATAAGAAAAAATTATTGTCTTACGTTTTTTTACTATAAAAAACGTCAATTAAAAAAAGACGGAGGGAGTAATTGTTTTAGTACCATCACAAAAAGATACAGCGCTGTTAATAATTATATTTGTAATCCTGTTCCATTATTTTCTTCTATAATCCAAGCTATGTAAAGTCATCAGCAATACTTATCTTGCTAGCTTTACAGTTGTCACACACACAGCTATACATAGTTACCTACACTACTTGTTACATATCTGATTTCCTCAGTTTAACATAATTACTACCTTCCCTTCAGCTCTTGTAATGTGCTATTATAGCTCATATGTCATGCCCACTTTAAGCATGCGCTTGTGAGGAATATCAAACACTTTCTCGCTCTGCCTCAAGTTTTTCTTCATGAAGTTGTAAGCGTAATCTATCAAAATCCGTTTCGCTGCCCCTGCTCCTTTCTCTGCAACAACCTCATTCTCTCCAATCAAGTGAACGACACCCGCATGCCAAGCTTTGTCGATTAACTCCATCTCCCTCTCCACTTCCTCATGCCGCTTCTCTTCCTCAGCAATTTTTGCATCCGCATCTTCTTCATTACCCTCGATGCTCTGAATGTCCTCGTCACACCAGCAGTTCACTCTGATAAATTCCTTAAGCTTCTCAACCAGCATTGTCTCAAAAGGCTCTTCTTCGTTGCGCACATCTTTGTATCCGTACCTTGCCACACAGCGAAACACATTGAGCTCCTTAGGTTCTACTCTGCGGAAGAGGAACCGTTCTTCTGCAGGAACCTTGCCGATTGGAAGTGACTTAATCGAGACAAAGACA
>NBIL01157600.1:0-27577 GCA_002752925.1 Viola pubescens var. scabriuscula | reverse complement strand
TTGGCGGGGAATCATTCTCATTAAGAACAGTTTCACCATCAGAATCAAGAGGAGGTTCAATGTGATATGATGTTTGTTGATTCATGAATTGTGCTGGATATGAGTGATCGGAAGTAGAGGATAATTTTGTATCATCTGAAAGATCAATACTGGAGAGATCGAGATCCAAATCAAAGTCAGAATCTTTGGCTGTAAGTGATATTTGTGGCAGCTTTGCACAATGATGAAGGAGATTTTGAATGGGATTTGGAGATGTAGACTTGATCATCATTTGTTCTTTATGTTCTAGAATTAGAGAGATGGCTTCTGTGTAACTTTGGACTTACCGGATTCTGTACAAGAAAGTTTGTTGGAGTGCTGAAGCTTGTGGATATGGGTTTCATGGGTTCCATAGTATTTGGTTGTTTCAGCGTGTCAAGTATGTAGAGTGTTTGGGTTGATGGTGGATATGGATGTGTTTTCTCCCATGAGTGTAGTGGTGTGCTAGAAAAGAGAGGTGTGGATGATGTGGGTGGTGGTTATGTAGGTTTTTCTGCTTTGAGAATCTAAATTTGAGCTTTAAGAATTGAAATCTCCTTTTCCTTCTGTTTAGCTTCAAGACTCAGAGGCATCACAAAGTTAATATCATTTTCAACCTTATTTAAGTGAAGTTGAAGTTGCTTTAACAGCTAGGTGTTGGCTATAAAACCTTCTTGTAACTTCTTTTTGACTTTATCAACACGGGTTGATAATTGGGCTAGAGTTGTATTTTGAGCAAGAGAGTTGTCTGTCTGCGAATTTAGAACAACTTCTGCTGTAGAAATATATTGTTGGCCCCCTTCTGCATCTCTGGATATTGGGGTAAAGATCTTGGGCATCCGCTTGTTTCCACGATCATCGATAGTTTCCGGTAGAGGAGGGAAATCTGTAGATGAAAACATAAAAAGGTCTTGTATCACCGGAAGTTGGGGCTCCTTCTGAATCTCCTTAAGGGTTGTCCGATAACAAGGTAAAGGTGGAAGAGATGAGGGTGAAGGTTTGGACTTTGGTAGGTGACAAGAGGACATAGGCGGTGGTGTGATAGATTCATAAAGGTGGTGTGGAATATTTGACAAGATAATCAAATTTTTCGGAAGGTTGTCCAAGGGTGTCAATCTCGGGGTCGCCTTTTTCATTGCGTGTTGAGAATTGTTTGCAAGGTGAAGGTGATTTCTTCCTTTGTTCTGGGATGTCACGGGACCATACAATATCATCGTCATCATCATAGTCGGTGGTGATAGAATCCCAATAACAATCATCGCAATCACAAGCATAAAAAAAGCAGTGACCACGTTCATCTTTGAACATGTAGACTGGATGGCCGTCAGAGCTGAAAGACACAATGGGCGGCTCACTTGGGACGACATAACCAGGGGATATTTCCATCATAGGGTCATTTGGAGATATGGGCTCCATCATCGTTTGAGTGTGGAAAACAACAGGTGGTGAGTGATCCTTTTCTCGAACAAACTGGATGGTAACGACACCATCACTAGACTTTTAAAATTTGGGCTCACTAGATTGGATGGGTCGAGAGTTCTCATGGAGTTTCTCATAGTTGGTGACCCATGTATTTGGTAGGAGTTTGATGAGCTCCGATCGAGGTAATTGACGAGAAACATGGATGCATGTAAGAGTGTTGTTGTGATCTGTTGAAATCATTAGAGCATAAGTGGATGCATTTAGGGCTAAGTCAAGAGCATGATTCTGCGCCCGGTAGACCATTTGATAATGAAGAGTAGCGATGATAGTATTTGCAACTTGAGGGGCTCCAATAATTTGAAGTTGGACTTTAAGTTTGCCAAGCAACTTATCATCTTTGAGAGACATGTTAAAATTAGGAAACAGAGTAACAAACACTGTTCCGGCATTAAGAGTAGTCTCGATGGCTCCGATGCAAGCATGTTGATACTCTAGAAAGCGGGTGTCAAGAAGAGCAATCCTGCCTGTAACAAGAAGACCTTTACGACCATGGTATGTGAGAGTAAGGCAAATTGCACCGAAATGAAGATGAATATAACCTTGAGATATCCATTGACGAGGAAGCTCCAGAGGAATCTCAAGAGTAACAAACTGTTCAGTTTTTTAGGATGCAATTGGGTGTTGATCAAAACGAGAAGCTTATATGTATTCTTTCACGGTTTTGGTTTGGTGTTTGATAAGTGTATGAATAGATTTGATATATGAGGTAGTGGGTCAAGTAAAGGCTAGGTAAGGATTAACAAAGGGTAATTCAGTGTTTGATATTTTTTCTTCCTCAGATAAATAATTGATTTCATATATAGAAAATCAACCTTACTTAAAGAAGTAGTTCGGAAAGCGGGTTTTGACTATGGGGAAGGTAAAGACAAAGTAGACATAGCTGAAGATAAACGTGTAGACATAGCTGGATAAACCTCTTCCATCCGCCTTTCTAAACCATTAACTATGAATTTCATTAATTATGGGGAAAAAAAAGGAGATAATGAAAGAAAAATAAAAAACTTTGGAAAACTTGAATTTCGCCACTTTCCCTGATGATGGAAACCACTTACCAATATTTACAATTTATTTTGTTATTTAGTGCTAAGTTGTAATCGTTTATATTTTTGACTTGCTCGGCACCCGATCACACTCCCTCGCGTGTTTACTCTCAAGTATTTTCACTCCTCTCTAATGTTCTCTCAATCACTCAAATCCCTTAATTCAATGAATTTGATACGCAACTCAAATAGATCAAAGAACGAATAGAAAAAACCAACTAAACTTAGGAATCAAGAAAAATTTTAATAAGCATAACAAGAACCAATTCGGCAACTAATTAATTGAACAAGTACAATTAATCGTTGTCCAAAATAGAAACCACACCTTTGTTGATTGCACACAAGTCACGGAAATCAACAATTTTTCATCTTCTTCCTTCTTCTTTTTTTCTACAACAATTAAAACACAACACACAAATTTAATGAACAAAAAAATTAAACCTTCGACACAAAGAAAAGATTGAATGGAAGATGACAAAACGGACACAAGATGAGACGATTAGAAAAAAGCAAACGAACGACTCTTTATAAAAGACACGAAGAATAGTGAAAACAAAAAGGATAGATCCAACCTTAAATGCCTTAAATTCCGCTACCAACTGATACGATTCTTATTGGAGTTAAGGATTCGGTTGACGTGATCTTGTTCAAAGGAATGATTTCAAACTGCGGAAAATAGAACTTAAGGCGACGACTAGCCATCTTAGCATTTAGCTAAGCAAACTAGTCCACGAACAACCTAAGGATCTTCGATTGAATTAACTAACCCTCTAACTACAAGTACCTAGCAACCTAGTTTTCGATTGAATGAACAAAGAGTGGAAATTGTTATTTTTACTTAAACAAATTAAGGTTTCTTAACTTTAATTTACTTAAGAGTTCATGACTTGAACTTTGAAGAAAACCTCTCAATTATATTAACAATTCCCCCATTTACAATGCGCAGCCATTAGGCTATTTATACTAAAAGAAATCCAAAAGAACTAGAAAGAAAGAAAATCTAATATGACTAGAAATAGTCAAGGCCAAGGTAGGCGACTCCTAGGCCGAGTAGGACTAGGACTCCTACTTGGCTGATGACTCCTAATCCAACTCCAACATGGATTTGAATTTCTAAAATGACTCAAAATAAATGATTGTTTTCTAATCCATAAAGGACAAAAATTTCAATCAAAAATCTATAATTTCTAAAATTATTACAAGTCTTGGATAGAATAGGTGAAAGATGGCAAGTTGCAACAAGCCTTCTTTCACACTATTGTAGTACAAGCGTCATTCTTGAGTCTTCAGTTACTCCAATTGGCGTTTATTGAACCAGCAGTGTCTCATGACTAAATAAACCAAATAATCTTAGGACACTTGAACAAGTTCTATCCATAACTCTCTCCATAAAATCTTAGGAATATCTTGGAAACAATTGCAATTCAAGCTTCTTACTTGTCTTGGACTTCTCTTCTTGGAAAATAAAATTGTCTTCATAGAAATCAAAAGCCAACTTCTAGCTAACTCCCTCCTTGAATCCATATTAGCCCTAGTTGGAATATTGGAATAAATAGTTAATGGACAGTATCAGCGTCCAAACACTATATGCATAGATATTTCTCTACCGTTAGATGAGGAATAACCCACACATATTCAATTTTCTCTCTCATGCGATCCTTTCCTCTTATGGTAGAAAAGTTTCACTTTTATAATGTCTAGATACTATTAATGTCAATATCGTTTTTTTAGGAAAAATTGTAAAATTCATCCTGCATTTGTATCATATGTCAGGATAAGTCACTACATTTGTAATTGAGCTAAATAAGCCACTAGATTTGTCGATTTGATCTACATTAGTCACTCCTTCTTAAAAATAGTTATACCCCGTTTGGATACATCATAAGGTTATGCTTACATTTTTTTTTTAATATGACATTGCATATATAAAATTCACGCCCTACACTCATTTTGCAATTGAAAAATAAAAAGTTGGATCAAAATATCAAAAAATAAAAAATCGAGTTGGATCAAAATAATATCCTCTTTTCTAGGGATAAAACATTGAGCAAAATCAAAATAATAAACCACTATTTCTGTGCACTCAATTTTATTTATATATTTGGTTTATATTTTTATTTTTAAATTTAATTTTTAAGTCAGCATGGTCATATGTTGTTTTTTTAGATGTCAAACAAAGTATAACTATTTTTAAGAATAAGTGGCTAATGTAGATCAAGTAGACAAATGCAATGGCTTATTTGACTCAATTACTAATACAGTGGCTTATCCTGATATATAATACAAATATAGGAGTGAATTTTTCCAATTTTTTTTTACTTTATGCTCATACGTTACCTTATTTATAACATTTTATGACCAATATAAATATATTTTAACCGGCAACACATTAATAACAATAAAATTGTCATTATGTTAGTGCGTACGTGTGGTAAGATATAATTAGCTAATCAAATGTTAATTAATTTCTTTTTGTTAATTAATTTAATTGCATGAACAATTTTTCTCATCTCTCATCCTTAAGGGATGTATAAAGCAGACCAAGTTAAATTCAAAGTCTCAAATTATAAACATTTTTATCAATATTGTTGTTATCGATTGTTAAGAAACATATCTACCATTAATTTAATTTTTATGTTGGAATTTGAGAATTTGAGAAAACAGAGATTCATTCTCTATAAAGTCAATATGATTAATGAAGAAAAAAGATTACAGAAGGTTGTTGGATAAAATTATCTGAAAGAATTTGATTGGACAAAAGTATTTATAAGAAACGCAATTTGGACAAAACAAAATCAAGGTTAGATAATATAAACAAACTGAAATAATGCAACACCTATATTGGTTACCGAGTCTATTTTTTATTATTAACGCTACTTTATTTTATAATTAGATATATTACTAATTATTATTATAATACTTCGATTGAATTCATAATATACGTTATAAAAAAAATATATTAATGAGTTGAATTACAACATCAGGAGTATTACTATTTTACTTTGCTAGTAAAATTTGAATTGTTTTTATCAAAAATAATGATTCAGACTATTCATCTAATGGTCCAATGTGTTTTACACTTTGTTTCTTCTATGTACCCACCTGATCCTTTTTCCCTTCATTATTCCACTTTTTTTCTCTCTATTTCATTAATTGGAATAAAACATACAGCTAAACTCTCATGGCCAGTTAGTGCTTCTTAAAGCCCAAATAGTTAAAAAGTAAACCCAGCCCAATTCAAGAAAATTCCAACAGACTAAACCATGAACCGGAAACGGACTCAAAACGTCGTTTGCCTGAAACATGAGTCGAAGAAAAGATACGAATACCTCTAATGTATTTCAATCTCTCTCCTAAAAAGAAACTCGTGACACCAACCCATAGGTAATTCCATCAATTACTCGTTGCTAAAAAAGAGAGTTAATTTTGCAGTTCTGGGGAACTGTAGGAGTTGAATGAAAGAATGCTAGTATATGCTCGCACCTTGGTTCTTATAAATAGGTCTCAGCAATAGGATTCATTTTTATTTATCATTTATATACATCAATTATAAAAAAAAATAGTTATCTGACTCTTTAAATATATTTAACTATTGTATGACTTTATTTTATAAAAAAAAAATAGAAATTGCTTAGAAATTGCTCGACTTTAGCAATATATCTTTTCACCCATATATTTTTTTTCTTTTTCTATTTCTTCATTTTTTTTTAAAAAAAATTAATTGAGTTTTTTACATTCTAATTCATCTTATTTCATATTTTAATGTTTTAACACTTTAAATTATGTCATTTGTACTCTAGCTACATTCATACTCAAATTGAACTTATCACGTAATTTTAGTAGATTTTTTACTTTATGTTGATCTTTTACTTGTTTTGTATACATATAGTTGATTTATATTAACAAAAAAAACAATCATTTCATTTTAATTAAATTAGTTATCTACCTCTTTTAAATATCATTTGAGAAATTATTTAACAATCTTTTTACAAATCATTTTTTAACAAAACTTTAGTAATAATATATATATATATATATTTATATTACTCATTAAAGTAATTATTTCTATTTGCGTGGTGCGAGCCACTCCCCTTTATTTATTTATTTTTAATTTATTTTGTCATCTTTTTTTACTTCTTCTTTTATTTCTTTACTTATTTTCTTTTTTTTTTACCTATTATTTATACATATAGATAAATTAAATTAAAATTACCCATTTAAAAAAATATATTTAACTCTTTCAACGTCACTATCCATTTATATAACATTTTTTTCTTACACCATAACTTTAGTAGTAAATATTTTTTTTCCATTTAAATAGCTTGTTACCGCATAATAGAAGTCATTTTTCTCTTTCAACGTCACTATCCATTTATAGTACTATGTTTATAAAGTCTTTTTAGATATACCCCTAGCTGATTAATTTTATTCCCATATTCGTAAAAAAAATCGATTAAATTCGTAAATGGTTAACTTAGTCCCCACGTTCGTAAAAAGATTCAATCGAGCTCATATATGTATTGAATCTCATATGTTTTTCAAAGCATACTAATAACGTGTATTTTATATATATTGCGTCGCCTCTTTTCTATCCACTTTAGACTTATATACTATTGATTAGTGTCTATTTCCTTCATATTTGCAGATATGGACATTAGGACGAGTTTTGTGGAAATACACGCTTTTAGCTGGATTTTGATGAGAAAGTGAGCATCTTGCCCTCGACGCTCACCGTTCGCCAGTGCTAGGAAGTCCAATCCGAATATAGAAAGTCCAAAAAGGGAAAATTCGGAAAGAGAAAGTCCGATGGAGCTGGGATTTCTTCTCTCACGTGTCCAGCTCATCAAGGAGAATTAATAACACACCTAGTTCAATTAGATGAAGGATTGCTAGTTCTATTAGGAATATGATTTCTAGATTTTACTACATATATATTTAGACTTTTAGGGTTTGCGGACTCTCTCGAGCTCGGCTTCTTCTCCGACTTTGGAGAGCGCATCAGCTCTCCTTTTCTCCTCTTCTCTTCTTCTTCTTTTATTTTTATATTTACTATTTTATTTATGTTTTCTTTGTGGAACTAATCCTGATTTCCTAGTAAAGACAATTGAAGGTTTTTTATTCATTCGACTGTGAGATCAGATTGTGCTTAATACATTTTTGTGGTTGTATTTATTTATTTATTATTTAAACGTCAATATTGCTTATGCTTGATTTATGATCTGATCAGTCTGCATCTTGCCCTTGCTGTTTACCGCCATCTTTGTAATAACAACTAACGTGAGGTTACTTAGTAGAGTAGGCAACCAGATCAGAGTCACTAGGTCGCTAGTCCAATCTGACTGGAATAAATAACCAATTAGGATGGTGCCTCGAACGTACTGAGTGTCTCGCCCTAGGTTTGTCTTTCCTCCTCTTCATGGGCATCTGAGTATTATCTCCATAAACGTACCTTGGAGGACGGCGGATTGTTAAGGTTACCACATAAACGTACCTTGGGGTAACTTTTCTTACATCTAAAAGTCAGGAATTGAATATTGTCGAATCTATGATCAATCGAATTGAAATCATCACTGGATATTTGTCTTTGCTAGGAAAGCTTTCTCTTATTTGTTTTCTTATTTATTATGTAATTAGTTTTAAATCTGAAATTCAAAACCTTCCGCATTCTTTTATTGTTTTATTTTATATATGGCCTTGTCTAGTTTATGTCTTCACTATTCTCTGTAGATCGAACCTCTTACCACTGTCTTCAATCTTTTTTGTAGCTAGTGATAAATTGTAATTATTTTTTACGACTTCGATAACCGATCACATACACAATTACTTCTAATAATTTTTATTAGTTTAGTCTCCGTACTCATAAAAAATTTACTATTAACATAACATGTGGTCCAAATATTCAAAAAATATTTGGAATCAAACCTCTAAATAATTAATTTAGTACCGCATATTTGTAAAATATTTGCAAATAGTATAATAACTATGTTATTGTAAAACTAAAAACATAATAACTATACTGTAAATCGTTATTAAGTTATCTTATTATAAATTAATATACTACATATATTATATCTATTAAAAAAATTAAAACCCACAAAGTAGACCAAATGTACTATTATATTATATATTATATTATATATATAAAAAAAAGCGGAAGGTGAGATAGTGTTCCGTTATACTAGTAGGTTATAGTTGAACTCGTACAAAAATGGATTTGAGTGAGACCTAAGAGAATATTCTCTTTTGAAGGGGATATCCGACATCTATAGCAAGTCTCCAACTCTATTCAACCTGAGATTAGGAAATTAATTAAATGCAGGATCCATGTATTTAAACCTATTTATAGCTTCATATTCAATTGGGAGAAAGGGGATATTATATATAAAATACATCAATATGTAGACTTGCTAAAATTAAAGGTTATAATGTTGATATGATCCTATAATTGTAAACAGTTTCTTATCTCAAGCCCAGCCTTAAAAAACATTAAAAAATTGATAGAGGCCAAGTCTAAAAGAATTGATGGATTGTCATTTTGTTTAATTAGGGAGAAGCATAAAAGTCAAAGTAGACGAAAGTAGGGAAAGCCTACATTCTGGATTTTCTTGCATTAGTTAAAAAGGATGGAAAATAATAAATTAATAGTCCCTTAATTATGACATGTACAAATATTATATATATGATCATGTAGCGGTATGATATGGGCAGGAAGGTAGGAAGAAAAGGAAGAAATGGCAGTGGTAGAAGAAGAACAAGAAGGAACAAGTAGTAGTGGTCCATATAATAATGATAATGTAAGTGAGATTGTTGAGGAAGAGAACTGTAATGATCTGTTTGAGATCAGCAATATCAGGGAAGAAGAAGAAGAAGAAGATGATCAGAATGGGATGAGCAGTAGCTTGTTCTCCTTTGATGTCGATGGTAATGATAATAAGGATTGTGTTTATGTTTGTGTTGGGAAAAGCCAGTCTAGCATGGATGCACTCTCATGGGCATTGAAGAATTGTGTCACCAATCAAGAATCCACCATCATTTATCTCATTCATGTCTTCCCTCGGTTACTCCACATCCCTTCTCCATGTAAGTACCCTCTAGCTAATTACCCATACTTTCTTTACTTCTTCTCTTTTTCCAATCATCAAATTTCATAAAATTATCTGGTAGTTGCATTTTATCTTTTATTATTGAGCTAATCTAGCGCGGGTATGATTAATTTTAATTTTTTAATAGATTAATCTCATGTAAATAAGAATGGTCGTATGTTTTATCCCTTGTCTGTGTTTGTTTTTGTTGTTTTTTACCTTGAAATGGTGAGAATGAGTGGTTTATAAGTATGCTTGGTCAAAGGAACACTTAATCAAACAATTGTCTTTATTTGACAAGTTGGGTCTTGGGCAATTTGAAGCTAGTATACATATAGGATAGGAGTAGGATGGCCTCTACTTGTTAGTTAGGTATGAACTAACTACTATGCTGCCGGCCGGGTCTCATAATTAAGTAGTAGTAGTAGGGAAAATAAATTGATGGCATTAAGTTGATGTTGGCTTTGATTATTCAATGGCCTACCAAAGTTAGATTCTTTTTTCATGTCAACTTCCAATCCCATGTGAGTAGAATTTTGGGATAGTACTCTTGTCCCAACTCCTAACCAGTTGGCCTTACTTGTTCGATTGTTGAACAATTAGTGCCTACTATTGAAATCTTTATCATGTATATGATTGTTGAAATAAATGAAATGCAATCAACTTGTTTGTAATCGACATCGTTTGTAGTTGAAAATCTGACTACACTCAGATATAATTGGTCTTTTATTGAAAGCTATTTTAACTTGAAAGATCAAACATTTAGTAACTCTGATGAAATGGATTAATTTGTAATGGTTTTGATAGTAGGCAAGCTGCCAAAGAGCCAAGTGAATCCACAACAAGTGGAGAGTTACATGGCCCAAGAGAGTGGGAAGAGGGGAGAACTCCTGCAGAAGTTTATCTATATGTGCTCTGCCTCAAAGGTACTTCAACACAAAATAAGTCATAATCAATGCCTTTGACAATTCCTCCACCCTTTTTGGACGACACTAATTAGAAAATAAAAAATATTACACTAGTGAAATTTGCTCAACGAATTACCAAGTGAGACTTGAAACCGAACTGGTATTTTACCACCAACAGAGCTTGTTATACAAAATCACAAATGAGTGCATCCTTTTGTAAATTGTAATGAAGCAGGTAAAGGTGGATACTATCCTTATTGAGAGTGATGAGATCTCGAAGGCGATCCTGGACCTCATTCCCATCCTCAATATGAGAAAGCTAGTGGTTGGAACTAGCAAATCTAGTCTAAGGTACATAAACCAATTAGTAATTGTTTGTCTTGAATTTTTAGGTCTCATCAGGTGTCCCCCTCAGTTTTTTCCGGACAAAAGATTACCAACATGGTTTGGCCCCAAAAGTACATGACCTTACCAACGTAATTTACTCCATTCACAAAACTCAAACTCATGACCTTGATCGGTGATCATAATGAATGTTGGTGTTCTCTCTTTTGATCTTTGTATTAATTCCTTTCGTTTACTTGTTTATGGATTGGATACGGATACAAATAGGAAGTCAAAATCCAAGAGAGGGATTGGGATAGCAGATGAGATAGTAGAGAAAGCACCTGAGTATTGCGTTGTTAAGATGATAAGTGATGGAAAAGAAGCTATTGGGATAGAGTCATCACCACCAGTACTACCACTATCACTTGGAGATGATAACTCCAACATCCCTCTTCCCTTACAGCAACAGCAATCCAACAACACTGATTCCTTTGCATGCATGTGCTTCAAACATCCCAAGGTCATGTAACTTTCCAGACCGTACCATACTGTACCGGAAGGATACCTCTGCTCTGCTGGTTATATCCAAGCTTCTGTTTTTCACTCTTTTGATGTAAACCATCTCAACATTGTCTAAACTAAACAATATAGCATCTGTGTTTCTTTGTGGCATTTGAAACAAAAAAACAAACAAACCAAAGCAACAATTGAAATGCAGATTTTAATAGCCAACAACAAACAAACATACATTTCTTACCATCTGTCAATAAAAGTTTAAAAAAAGAAACATAAAAAACTTTTGTGCTCATCGCCAAGAATGCTTGAGATGTTAAGAACAATTCTTCCCCTTAAATAGAAACAATATGCAAACTGTAATCAATACCATCTAAAAGAAATCAAACTCCAGATAATTATCAGAACCTTTTTGACCAGTAACAGCTACAGCAGGTGCTGCCTTTTCACTTGTTGATGCTGGGGCAGGTATCCGCTCGATCTCGATTGGCTTTGGAACCTCTGGAGGGGTAGCACACCGTATCAGTGCCCAATTTACACCTTCGAAAAACGGGTGTTGCTTTACTTCAGTTGCACCTCGCTTATATGCTAATCTATGCTGCGGTTCCTTTACAAGTAATCCCCTAATCAGATCCCTTGCCGCAAAACTGACAACAGGTGATTCAGGGAACCGAAGGGGCTGGCCAACAACGTTAAATAATGTGGCACGATTTCCAGATCCCTTAAAAGGTGTTTTGCCAAACAAGAGCTCATATAGAAAGATCCCAAAAGTCCACCAATCAACAGCACTGCCATGACCTTCACCTTTAATAATCTCAGGTGCCAAATATTCATGGGTCCCGACAAATGACATAGACCTGGCTTCAGTTGGCTCTGCTACGAGCTCTGGTAGTGGGCTGACTTGATTTCCTATTTCATTTTTAGGTTTTCTGTCCTTCTTGGACTTGCTAGAAAAGAAGCGAGGTGAGAAGCAAGTTGTAGGAGCTACGCAGGATGGCTGGATACACGAAGGCCCAATACAAGCAGGCTGAACACAGTACGCAGGATTTTTGCGCAAAGGGTCGGACTCAAGAGAGGAAGTTTTAACAAGAGTTGGACTAACAGCACAACGAAGGGAAAGATCAAAGTCTGAAAGCATGATATGCCCGTCTTCCCTCACAAGGACATTTTCTGGCTTAAGATCACGGTAAATAATCCCAAGCATATGCAGGTATTCCAAAGCTAGAAGAACCTCTGCCACATAAAACCTGCAAGTGAAAAAGACAAAAGTCAGTTACTATGAAGCATTCCTGCATTTACCAACAAAGAAAGGTAACAAATTATAGAACAAGAAATTTATGGAGAATGAGATTGAGAAATTCATCAGTGCAATTTCTTGTTGCTAAGTATATTTATTTCAGTCAGCCTTCATGCTACTAAAATCCTTCCCAAAACAATTTACCGCTCCATGTGACTGAATTGACAATTCATAAAACAAACTCGAGTGATATTCCAAAAGTAACTAGAATTTAAGTCTAGATAAAATTGACAAAGATTGTAACTTAATGAGATATTTGAAATGAAAACCATTTTCAAAGTAAATGAACAGCCCCATAGGAAAGTAGTACTGAATCCTTAGGAAACAGTTGACAACACAGAATTAACCTTCAAAGAAGGTTTAATGTCTATTGACACTGGACTAAAGTAGACAACACAACGTGCATAGACATCCAGTACCCTATATGCACAAGTTACAGATGTAATATATCAGACAGAACTCAGTAGACAAGTCGAATAACTATTTGAATGCTTCAATTTACAAAAAAAATCTGCAGTAATATTCTTTCCTGAAGGCAGATGATAACTTTCACAATCAACAACAGGAGAGGTAGGACAGAATCAAATAATACAAGCACTTGGCATAAACTTAGATAGATTGACACTTTATTCAACACTTTACATGATTAATTAATTAATTTGATTTGTCTGAAAAAATGCACAATAATTGAATGTATTAAATTGAAAAATAGTTTTTATTCACGCATCAACATTCACAAATTAAAAGATATAATGTAACATATCCCATAAATTATTCCCGCTCAGCTTATGATCTGGGCAGAGGTAAGGCTTAGTAGTTTAGTCAATGAGAAAGAATGAATAACAGACATGTAAGAGAGATCTGTAATCCTCCAAGAAGACACTAAGGTGACTATAACAAGTCATGCCCATTGTCCATCCTGCACTTCAGATAAATTAAGATGGTCTATGGCATATCTCCAGAACTGTGGTGGATACATCTTGATGCAAGGCCCCAACCCAGTGAGCACCATATGAAGCATCCAATTGCTAATAAGGTCAATCCAGACTTATAAAATTTCCAAATCATTGTACTCCACAAAGCAATTAATTTTGCTCTTGAATTTATTTTCCCTGCAAATTTAACTGCTAGAACAAACTTACAAGGTGGACGATCAAGGAGAGTGATAATTTATGGGGATAGGGCTTTCAAATTTATGAATGTGCATCAAAAGGCAGGTCAAGCTAACTTCCTGTCTGGGTGCACAGAATTATTTAAGAGTGGCAATAGCAAACAATCGTATACAATGAGAATAATTAGAATGTGAAACAATTATCTTACTTCACTGCCTGCTCAGGAAAATATTTCCCTGGTTGCCTTTGCCTGAGCGAGTGCAAATCTCCCCCAGGGCAGAACTCCATTACCAAACACGAGAACTTATCTGTCTCAAAGTGTGTATACAATGTTGGGAGGAAAGGGTGGTCCAGAGATTGTAGTATTTCTCTCTCTGTTTGAGCACGAAGCAGCTTCTTGCGACTAGCAAGAGATCCTTTGTCCATTACCTTCATCGCAAAATAACACTTGGTTCCACTCAACTCTGAAAGATAGACACTCCCAATGTCCCCGCAACCCAACCTCTTCAGCAACCTAAAATGACTCAGACCCAAAAGACCATCACGTGATCTGACAACTTGGATGGCTTCCCATCTCGAGTCATTGGATTTATGAGGTTTGCTGATACTGCTACTAAAGCTGCTACATGTGCTCTCATCACTCACATCACTGCTAGTGCTTCCCCTACACAGGCTACTCTTGCCACTTTCAACATAATCAATACGATCACTAATCTTAGTACTTCCACTAGTTTTTGCAAGACTGCTGGCACCATCACTAACTTTTGCAGAAACTGAACTGGTTTTAACACTACCATATTCTGATATTTTCTTTTCTTGATCAAGCAAAACATCTTGTGAGCTTCTAGTCTCGCTAATAGCAGAATCCACTCCAGTTGATGGTTGTTCAGGACTCGGTATGCAAGGATTAGA
Organism: Viola pubescens var. scabriuscula; assembly: GCA_002752925.1. Taxonomy (NCBI): domain Eukaryota; kingdom Viridiplantae; phylum Streptophyta; class Magnoliopsida; order Malpighiales; family Violaceae; genus Viola; species Viola pubescens. The sequence continues at coordinate 12,886 of NBIL01157600.1, read as the reverse complement.
TTCCAATTTATTATTTGCAGAATCAGTAGCAATTTTTTTATTGGAATTCGGTAGCTTTTTAATTTCAGATGCTTCTAAAACCACCTGCTTTACTGTACTTCCCACTGATTTTGTTACCTGCTCATCATTTGTCAGCGCAGGTTTGCTTGTTTTGAAATCAGGCAAAGGCCTCAGATCATTTGCCTCCCCCATACGAAAAGATGTAGTTTTCTGGTGTTGTTTTGGGGAAACTTTCATACCAGCTTTTGAAGCCATCATAAAACAGTTGCAAACTACATCAGATTGGATGAATCCACTACTTAGTACCCACTACCCACCAGTCAGTGTATATGTTCCCCGGGCAGCCCCAAGTACAGTTTCACTCTGGTTCTGCAAACAATAACAAAACAATCTGTCAAAGACCATCTCGTTGTAAAATAAGAAACAAAAGTATATGATATAAGAAATTGCAACGCAACTAGAGAAGAAAAATAAAAAGAAAGCATTTGCTGATAGCAAAAAAAGATATATTATTTTGTTACAAATCTATTGTAAATCAATAAAAGACCAAAGATGAATCTCTAAAGAATGAGAGGCACCATTCAAGTGACATTGAAGTGATCCTATAAACAAGTATAGTTCCATTTGAGCAGCAGCAGGAGCTACATGACAAGGTCAATCGAAATCACAGAAACTTACAAATTCTAGAATCATAACATAGCTCCAGTATAAGAGCCCATTAGATACTTAGAACCTTCACTTTACCAAAACAAATGCAAGAGACAAACTTTGAACGGAAAGCACTAACCGAACTTAGCACCCATTCAAATAAGGAATTTAATATTGACGATAAGAAAATGAAGAATCGATCAAAGAGCCGCATCAGAAATTGTTCAAAGCTAGAAAAAAAAAAGTTGAATAAAGCAAAAATCAAGCATCGATATACGAAGAACATGGAAAACAAAACTGATTATGGAAATAAAGAATAAAACAAAGAACATAAAGAGCAGAAGTACCACACATAAAGCAAAGTACGATTGAATCAAGTGAGCAACCAACACAATGCAATTTAGGTAACCATGATGAAAACAAGTAGTGCGAGTACACAACGATGCAGAAATGGAATAAAAACGAGATCTTGAATGGATAATCGGAGGTTTTTGAGGACAACCCACCATAGATCCAAGACAGGAGTGAATACCCAGATGCAAAAAAGTTAAGAAAAAGAGAACCCATTAACGGATATAGAAGAAGAAGATGCGGAGAGTACCTTACTCGAGGGATCAAGGAGGTAGCAGAGGACGGGTATGGCTAGAAGGGCAAGGCTCCAACAAAAAAAAGGGAGTTTAGGAAAAATGGCTGGACCTGAGTGTTTCTGGTGGACTATTAGGCAGAGAGACAGACAGAGGAGTCAAAGCAAAGCATAAAGCTAAGGGCTTCTTTAATTTTCTTTTCAAAAAATTGAAAAAGAGGAAACATTATTGGTTCAATAATTTTTTTAATTTTCATCCCAAAATACATAAATAGCAGATATTCATAGACACATGGGGTAAAAGAAAAAAAAGAACGGATTGAAACGAAGTCACAGAAAAATACTGAGGAGTTGCTACGCTCGCCATTCATGAATCATCGCCTTCTTCAAGCCATCATCAACTTCACTGCGAAGAAGTGATGGATTCAGTCCAAAAAAAAAACTAATGGATGTTATCAAATAAATTTTTTATTTTATTTTTGGATGTACAGGGGCTTTCATTTGAAAAATACATATCACATTATTAGGTTTAATACACTAGCAAGTTCTAAGCATTTTATAAAATGATTGTTTTAACCCTAAATATTTTTTTTTTAAATGTTTTCTCCGTCTATCAATTTTAACACCCATTGTGACAATAATTATTAAGGAAGACAAACTCTGTTAACTTTGAACATTTTACTGACGTGACGTATCATATCAGCTTTATAAAAACATATTAAAATTTAACAAATAAGAAATAAAAATTCAGAAAAATCCCAAAAAAAAATTATTTCCCGAAAAATAAAAATAAGAAGAATTAAATTATTTAATATATTTTTTAAAGAATTATACTAAAATCAAACAAAATCTCAATTCTAGAAAATATTTAAAATTTTACAAAATGTCTTACAAGCACATTTAAATTTCAAAAAAATAGAAAATTTATAAACTTAAATTTATATAAATAAATTAGAACTTTAATGACAATTGCAAATTTAAGGGCAACTTTTGGTGGCCTTATTTTATTTTATTTTGTTAAAAAATATTAAACATTAAAATTTTTATTTCATGTAACAACGCCGTGACAATAAAATTAACTATTCGTTTGTGTATGTCTATCTAATACATCAATTAATATACTTTTTTGTTTATTTGAATTACTATTTTTATTTATTTTTACAAGGAGGTTAGTTCATCAATTATATTTGGGTTTTAATAAAAAAGTGAAAGGATGTGCCAGACATATGAATGAAACACTCGGCCTATCATAGAAAATTATAATAGAAAGATAGCTAAACAACTAAAAAAAAAATTTAGGTTTTTGTTTAATTTTTGTATAATTTTTTTAAATATTAAATAATTTAATTTTTATTATCTTGAGTTTTTGAGAAATTTAAATATTTTTCAATTTTTTTTTTATAAATCTAATGTGGCGTCTGACATGGCACGTCACGTCAACAAAAATGATTAAAGTTAATGGCATTTGTCTCCGTTAATGGATATTGTTACGGCGGGGNCAGACAGAGAAAACGTCTAGGACTAGATGAGAGCAAAAAATATTTGGAGTGAAAATAATCATTTTGGTAAACGTTGAGGACCGGCCAGTGTATTAAATAAAGTTGTAAGAATCTCAGCCCAGTCATAAACTTGGTAAAGGTCGAGGGTCGAGGGTCGAGGGTCGAGGGTCGAGGGTTGAGGGTTGAGAGTTTGATGTTCAACTGGGATCAAACCGATATAATCTGTGATTTTAATAAACTAGTTAATAAAAATTATATTTGTGTCATAGTTTTTGAAACTGGACCGGACTGCGAACCGGAAACGAAAATTTTATGGTTCGACCGGATTCGACCGGGTTAAACCGGATTGAACCATCGGACCGTTTTGAACCGGACACACATCGAACCGTTCAAATTTATATAATTGAACCGCATTAAATCGGATTGAACCGGCTGGTTTTTAAATTCTGATGGGCCTCTAATGGGTTGGCCCATGCCTGTAATGGGTCGGCCCATCAAATTTTCCAAAAAAAAGTTAAAAACAAAAAAAAACACCAAAACGACGTCGTTTTGGTGTTTCACATCGAACCAGCCGGTTCAATCCGGTTCGCTGGTTGTCAAAAAATCGACCGGTTCGGACGGTCCAACCCGGTTCACATGCATTTCCGGTCCGATAGGCCGAATCGGACCGGAAAGCTAAAAAGTCCGGTTGAACCGGACCGAACCGGCCGATCCGGTCCGGTTCCAAAAACACTGATTTGTGTAGAGTGTAACATTTTATAAAGATGAATGAAAATTTAATTTTTATTTATATTTTTTGTTATCATTTAATATCACTAAGATATTGGTTGTGCACTTGCTAAGTTTGTGATGACTAAACTATTGATCAACATTTTAAGATTTTATTTTTTAAATTTGTCAACCCAAATTTAACCTAGTTAAAACCGCTGTGGAATGACCGGGTCCTAATTAATTCAAATGGATCGCCTGATTTCTTGAGTGATTAAAAAAATGTGGGTATTTAACGTTGTCAAACTAGCCCAAGTGATTGGGCCTCGGGTTTTCCAGTCGACCAGACTGGAACAGACTAGGTTCGACTACCTTAATGACAAATGGTATTGTTTTTTAGAAACAAACCACAAGTTAAAATCATTCATTCAACCATGAGTATAAATCAAACGACAATACATAACAATATAAAACTGGAGGGATATTCATTTTCAGTCTACAGAGTTGCTATAGGATCAAGATACCCTTGTGACCCCTTACTTCCTTCTTGTATCAACACCACCTCAGGTACCCTTAGAGATGATGCCTGACCAACTAGCACCTTGCTGGTTAAAGGGTTTACTAAGTTGGCTGATGGTCGATTGGGGAAGACAACTCCAGACCTAGTATCCTCGGGCGTCACTCGGGACTGAGTCTGATCAATTTTTCACCCTACCATTTTGCGGATGTTCCGACAGCGCATAAGTGTCTACTTCGATCCTTTTGGTCAAGAAACCAAGGCTAAGAGGAATGACTGTTTCATGATCTACCTAACTCTAGATTAGCCAGATCTAAACTCAAACAGAAAATACATTAGGATTAAAATGAGATTAATTGAATGCAAACATAAAGATTAATAAGATCAATTAGGTCTCATGCAAACTCATACTCATGCTATAAACGCCTCTACTAAGAACGATTTAGTTAGCTACTCATACTCATAATTGAAACAAATAAAAGATGTATTGAATTCAAATAAATCCTTCATTTCCGAAGGAGCGAAATATGATTGGAACAGAGGTAGAAAACACAGAGAAGGATCCAATTCCGGCAGGAGCAGAAGAAGACCTTCTCAAAAACCTAGGAGGAGTATATATAGCTTTCTCCTCTTATAGTATCTATAAAAGATAAAAGATAAAAGAAATTAAATCCTAATAAAACTCTAAATTGTATCTGAAGTACTCGCCTCCTCATATAAGAATTCTAAAAGGACAAGTCGAGACAGCTAGGCACTACTCCGATGCTTACGTGAAAAATGCCAACAATCGTCATGGCAGTAGGAGTCTTCTGCTAGTGCCGCTGAGTCTTCTGTCTGTCCGGATAGATCCTCTTGATAGATGGATTGACCAAGAAGGTTGCACTTGGCCAAGAGAGATGTCTGGCTCTAATCTTGTGCAGAATTTGACTCAATTCTCCCCATTTTCCATTCACTTCCTCTCAAATATATTTCCTGCGATAATCATAGGATTCATACTGAAATCAATAAAATACCATTCAAAAACGCAAGAAAACTAGTGGTAAAACTACTGCAATTAAAGCTCAATCAAATCCCCCCACACTTATCTAATTCTTGCCCCCAAGCATAAAACACACATAGCATGCAAAAGTAAAATAAAACCAGCAACCTATGTTCAACTTGGAAACCAACTCAACACAGAAAATACACAAACACTTAACTCTTCAAACCCATCCTAGATTAACAGGGCCTGTTCAATGTTCAACAACATCACACTTATCACAACAAAACCAAGATTAGTTATCTCAAGACTCAAAAGAGTAATTGGAGAACAAAAATCATTTTGATTACTGTTTTCTTTGTCTATCCATTAGTCCAAAAGATACAAGAGTTGTTGACATAAGAAAATGCACACACAATAAACAAAAAATAAAGCATGTTAACATAATTTGTTGCCAAGTCATGTCTACATTGAGATCTTTTTTATTGCCCACTTTGGAGTATTTTATTTGCATTGTTTTCTTTTATTTATTTATTTTTTATTTTTGGCAGTGCTTTCTTTGATTCTTTTTCTTCCTTTGTTTGCAAAAAATAAAACACATAAAGCTCAAGTAATGGACACCCCCGGCTTAACTTGTTCGGCCCAGTATTAAGGGATTAGCTAAATGCACTTCGGGGAGTTTTTCCTATATTAGGGGTGATGGTGCCGAATCACCAACACCGTGCAACCTCGTTGGTTCTAGGAAGTGTCCACACATACATGCAAGAAATGTAAAAGACTCGACAGGCAGTGCAAAATTAAAAAGACCGAAAACTCTTGTACAGTTTGCACAATTTATTATATCCTAGTCAAGACAGAAAATTATCATTCTTGGTCAATTGCATGGCCAAGAAAATTTTATTGGTGTTCTTCCAGTGATCTTCTTGAGTTCTAAGCTAACTAATCATGGTTCTGTGGTGAGAAGTGAGAGTTATTGATATTGAACATGTTACACTAAAGTTGTCTTGTTAATAAAACATGGATTTGCCTAGTGAAGTGTCATGGCATTTAAAATGTTGAGGTGAAATTTCAAGGAAAATAGAGGGTTTGGTTTTCATGCATCACAAACAAAACACAGATCATGCAAGATTCTAGTCCTAAAAACACTCAAAAATAAAAAAGAAAGATCATGCAGAATTGGAAACAGATCTAATAACTAAGAAAAAATTTAAACTAGCTCATGCAGTAAAAAATTAAACATGCAGTAAGGATTTAAACACTCAAAACAGTTAAATCACACAAAAACAATATAAAACAATATAAAACCTCTCCCCCACACTTATTGGACTCATTGTCCTCAATGTGAGAGAGAGAAACAAAACACACAAAAAAGAAAAATCATGCAGAATACAAATTAAAAGGAAAAACAAAAGTATGTACATAAAATGAAAAGAAGTGACCTGGGGCAAGTCACTCAGAATTTGTATCTGTGTGGAAGTGAGGGACTGGTGGGATTGGAGCATGGGGCTCGTCGAACTTGTTGTGTAGGAGGAGAAGGGAGTCGAGGATGTTCTAGTTCAGGGTAAGGGACTATTCCTCGATGTCCTGCATGGATTTGAGGAGGGCATTTGTCCTCTTTTGTTCCGCTAGTAGGGCTGTCATTAAATCCTAGGAAGGTGTAGGGGCAGAGGAGGTAGCAGCCGACTACACTTGGCCTCGGGCTTGGTCAAGAGGGGCATCCTGCTCTATTTGATGCTTAGCTTATGCTTCAACTCCTTTCTAGGCAGCTGATGGTCCCATTTGGATCTTTAAAGGTGCCAACTCGTAGAGGCCTATAAAATCTCCTCCAAAAATCCTCTCTGACCTTAGCGTGCAATCTGTATTATAACAAACAATACGCCCTTCCAAATGGAAAAATCCCATTTGTTCAAGAGCTTTGATGTCAAGCAGTTTATGTGTAGGGTAATCATGGAGTTTGGTAGCAGTAGAAGGGTCTAAGTTCCTTGATTTATATGCAAGCATAGTGATCAGGGACCCTAAGACCGTTTTATGCTTTGAAGCAGAAAACTGCTTAGTAACCCAATATGCCAAACTGACTTTATAACCAGCTTGCAGGCACCACAAGATGAACAACTCTGTTCTATACAGGGCATCATACGTGTTTATCTTGCCATAGAAACAGATTGACAACACTCTAGACAAGATTCTAAGGATAGGGTCACAAAGCTTGTGAGCTTTGGATTTCTTTGTGAACACAACTTCTGGGTCTCTAGTGAGAGACCTAAAAGATTCAGTGGCATCCCATTCCTTGGGAATCTCATAGTAAGTGGAAGAATACCATGCAGGGATATCCTTACTACCATCTATAAATCCCAGCAGTACCTCAAACTTATGCAGACTTAGGTGTCTCCACTTGCCATACAACCTATAGTTAATGACCTCACTAATGTGGACATTGTGGCGCTCTCTGCCCTTAACATCCAGGGCAGAGAGGTCAACCCAAAAGGTGGAGTAAAACTCCAAACACAGCTCAGAATAGACATGATTGTTCACAAAAAAGTCGGATCCCCACCCTATGTCATTAACCATCTTTTTCAGCCTAGCAGACAAACCTAGACTATAAAGTAAGTGAAAATCAAAGACAATGCAGGGTGAGATCTCACCATAATTCAATCCAAAATTGAAATTCTCTCTATCACGTAGGGAAGCAAAAGTCAACCAGCCATTATAGTTAGAGAGTGGGAGGGTAGTAAGTTTGTTACTAGTTGTGGAACCAGTGGATTTGGTTAGGTACTCCAGGTGGTCACAATCAAACTCTGGGTCTGATTCTAAGGATGTGTCTGAAGATAAGGTCATGGGCACTTTTCCTTTGCGTTACCTCGCGGTAGGAGAGCATGGTCCGACGACTATATGCTTGGCTCGCCGTGCAGTGGTTGGAGTAGTGGTAATAGGGACAGGAGTAGGTGGTGGTGTGCTTCCTAGTACTAAGCTGGCAGGGGCAGGAGTGGCAGGCCTCGTGGTCAAGACAATAGGCGTCTCACCCAAGGAATGTCTCTTCGGGCATCCTTCATCGCCTGGGTCCGATGTCTGAACTTTCAATTGTCACTTCCAGAGTAGATTCAGTGGAATCTCATCAGAATTTGTTTCCGATACCGGTTCATTCATTGTGGCGGCAGACGGAGGCGCTTGCAAAGTAGATTCCATGATAGTCTCGAAGGTGGTGAGAATTGTAGCAGTGAATGCTTCAGTGGAAATAGCTTCCCGGAGCTGTGAGCTTGTTGTCTGTGGTGAACTGGCTAGAGCGGGGTTGACGTTCTTGGCGAGCAGAGGAGATGGACTTCTCGGTGGATGATAAGTAGAAGGGGTTATATAGGTTGCTGCTGGAGTGGGTCGAGAGGGAAGTTGGGCAGTCGGAGGAGTGGAGGTATGACTCGCGTTATCGAGATGCGTCAAGAATAAAATTTATAAAGTCAACTCACTACTATAAACAAAATGGATTTGAGTATAGCGGTAAGAGGTTCGAACCACAGAGAACTATAGACAATCAATTGTGTTCAGTTGTAATGATCTGCTGAAACAATTATGAGATATATTTCCTAGTAGAGGCTATGACTATGAGATATGAGTTGCAATCATCGACACAATAATATTCATCATCAAACTCCAGAGTTGCTATAGGACTTTGGTACCCCTGGTCCCTATCTTCTCTCCTTATCAACACCACCCCAAGGCCAATGCGGGTAGGATTAAGGGTTACCGGTGGCGCCTTACTAATCACCCTTGCTTAGGGGATTTGCTGATTAGTAGATAATCGAACTAGGAGAAGACAACTCCCGATAGTTTCCTCGAGCGTCAGTCGCGCGGTTGTGAGATCAACTTCGCTCCCTACCGTGTCATAGTCCAGCCATGAACGTATAGGTGTCTACTTCCTTCTTTCTCGGGCGTGAGATTACACGATCTGAGTTCCGAATGACTGTAGTGAAACCTGGTTAATCGTAGATTAGCTACTTCCAAAATCACACATATAACACATAAGATTAAGTATAGAGATTAGTTAATGCAAAATTGATTATTGATAGGCACGATTAGATCTCAAGCAAACTCATACTCATGCCTAGATGCCTCTACTAAGAATATAGAATTAGCTACGCATACTCACAGTTGGAAGCGATATGAGCTACGAATGATAATTATTAAAGAATCCTCCATTTCTGGATGAGCAAGAGTATGGTGAAAACAGAAATGGTAGATGGTGATCGATCGGTGAGAGGATAGATAATTGATGATCTAATGATACCCCTCGCTAACCCTCACTATCTTTAAGTTTCCTTTCTGATGGAGGCTTGATCAAGATAGAATGTCTTGATCAAGGAGGTTTGTGATATGACTTCTTCGACTCTTCTTCAAAAGTGGTTAGATTGCTCCAGGATTCCTCTTCTTTTGCTACTTTCTCTTGATCAAGCTCTTAAAGGTGATTCCTACGAAATTGAAGTAGCAACTACTAAAATCAATAGTATATCATTCAAAAAGGAATGGAAATAAGCAATAAATATTGACGTATTCTAGCTCAATCAAGATCCCCACACTTAAACTATGCTTGCCCTCAAGCATACTAACTTAAAAACAAACAAGAAGAAACAAAACACACTAAAAGTAAAACTAGAAAATAACACCTTCTAGACATTCATCTTATCACACCGAATCCTCCTACACTTCAGTTAGAAACTCCCTCCCCTAGTATCAAGCCCTAACCAAGACCCAAAACTTGCTGCATTTAGATAGTACCATAATCGAATGTTTAATTAGTGTTCATGTCTAGGAACAAAACATATATTTTTTTCAAAAACAAACCAGCTCCCTGAACACATATGCAAACTTACAAGCTTCAACATAAAAAGGCACATAACAATTCTTTTTCTTCTGCTTTGACTGCCATAACTTCACCTTATTTTATTGCAACTTTTCAGAAATATATTTTCTTTTTCTTTGGGCGATCTTTCCTCCTAGTGTTCCCACTTGCTGAGGCATGAACATCTGGAGAAATTTGAAAGTTTCTTGGATTTTTCCACTTGTTTAGGCAAGAAAACCAAGACAGATGACTTAGAGTTTCCTCAGTTTCTTACTTGAATAAAGCAAGAAACCTAGGACAAATTGCTGGTTAATTAATTTGCATTTGCATATTGATCTTTTTACCAGAGCAATATCATTTTAACATCGCAGGCAGTCAAGTAGGCATTTTTCACAATAGTGCCAATGTTATAAGCTGAAAGCTAAATGTATCAAGAGCGGGAGCAGTTTGTTTCCACACTAAAATATTTTATTTTTGGTGTTCCTTTTTGGCACAAAATCATGGTAAAGCATAAGTCTCATGGCACTATATAAATAGAGAAGGTTTAAAGAATACCAAGCACGTATTCTCATTGGTATTGGAAATGTTATACCAAATTATTTTGCCTTAATACTAAAACAGGGAGTTGTTCAATCAAGTGCCATTGTTTTCTGTGTGATGAGATTTATATCTAGAACTTGTTAGATTCTGGTTTTGAAAAACAACACATATAAAAAGATCATGCAAAACACAAAAATTTAGCACGGAATAGATGCAACTGACATGGTGATCATGCAAGACATAAGCACAAAATAAACACAAAACTCCTCCCCACACTTAGAGGTCACATTGTCCTCAATATGTGAAGAGGCCACAGATAAAAACACAAAATAGGTAAATAACGAACAGTATGTACAAACTAAATAATAAAAAGAAACAATTTGGGGGCTTTAGTTAGACTCCTCGGAGTCTGACCTTATTGGGACTTGAGGGTCATGGTAGCGGATGGCTTCCTGGATATTGCTGATGCGGTTGCGGAGTTCCAGCAGAGTGTCGACTCATTCGTAGAGTGCTAAGGATGTCTACTGACATAGGAGGGCCATTATTGGGAGCAAGGCAATATGTTGCTGTTGCTGTGAAGAAGAGGTTCCGGCACGCCACTGTCCTTAGTCAAGCTGGGCAGTGGGATTGCCTTGATCAATCTGGCGATGAATCAGCTGGTTCTATTGATAGACATGGGGCTGAAGAGGAACGATTCTGGCATTGGGGTAGTTGCCGCTGAAGACTCGTTCTCTGACTGGAGTTGTTCTAGTGGTGTACGTGATCTATCCTTGGATGACATTGAAGAATCCCATCTGGTCCAACGCTTGTAGGTTAAGAAGCCTGTAAACATCGAAACCAGTGAAAATCACAAGATCCATCTTTTGAGTTCTTGCTGCAAGCATAGTGATCACAGGACCAAGAATCATTATGGTCCTTTGTTGAGTAATTCTATCGGCCATCCAGAAGTCTGGACTAAGCTTGGTTCCATTGTTGAGGCAGTAGAGAATGTAAAACTCTTCTCTACTCACTCTTCCTGAATTTTTCACCTTTCCAAAAATGTTAACAACCAGGATGCGTTGGAGCATTCTAAGTATAGAGTCGCAAAGCCTCGAGGCTTTAGCAGGTGATTTGAAGGTAGCTATATGGTTGCACGTGAGTTCTCTGCAGGTGATTTGAAGGTAGCTATGTACTAAGAGAAGCGATACTAAGGAACTTCATCTTTTTCCCCCGGTACGAAACCAATGAGTGCTTCAAATTCATACATGCTGAGTGTGTGGTTGACTTCACACAAGCAAAAATTGATAGTTCTGGAATAGACATTAGGACGTAGGTCGGGGTCGACACTGAAAATCAATTCATTAAAATGGAATGAGGAGTAGAATTCCAGCATCAATTTGAAATAGGCTGGGTGAGTGGGGAAGAATATGGATGTTCATCTGATTGCGTCGACCATATCACGCATTCTCTAATGTAATCCAAACTGAAGCATAAGTTGATCATCAAGCATAACAAAGGGGATGACTGATCCGTAGTTGGCTTGGTATTCCAACTGATCTTGCTTTTTTTTCTTGCCGAATTTGAGATAGCCACTATGGCGGAGGATATCAAAGGAAGGAAGTTCGATATCGCCAGATGTGGTATAGAGTGTGGAAGATGTGGTAGATTGCGGCTGGCGAGGAACTTCATCCCCTACTGGCGCTTTCCCTTCCCTTCGTTGAATGACGGGGGAAAAGGAGGGACCTTCGGCGGTAGTTGGGAAGTTGACTCTGTTGTTCCCTGGTGATGGTGGATAAGATTGTGGAGGACCCAGGCGGCGATGGGCATTATTTGTTGGTGTGGCTTGGTTAGGGTTTTGGGGGTTTGATTCCTTACTTTCTTGGGGATGGGTTCTATTCGTGGGATTTGTGGAGATGGTGAAGGGGATGTACTTCCGTAGAGCTATGGAGTTAGACGATGGATGAGAATGATGGTAGTTGTGGATTGATGTTTTGGATGGGGAAGTGGAAGAGTTTGAAGGTTGGGAAGGTATTGGGGATTTTTTTGGTTTGGTTCCACTGCTAAAAGGGTTTGGCTTGACACGCGGCAGGACTTGCTCTCTTGGGTTGAGATTCTTTTGTGCGAGGGGTGTAGCATCCTTGGTCAAGGAAGGTGTCCTTGGCTGAGGAACAAGTAAGTTGACCATTTTTAGAAATGTAACTCTCCACTCTTCTCTGCGTTCTTCTGAATTCTTCTGATTCCTTTCCTTATCTTTTTTTGATTCACCTGGTGACAGGCTCTCTGCTGAAGCTTCGTCGGAACGTCCGTCCTGAATCATGACGCATCCGAGGGATTGGACTATTAGTGATGATGCTCCTTCATTATTGAAGATGCTGAGTTTAATTAGCTTATCGCAGTGTTTAAATGATATGAATCCATTAAAGACATCTATTTCTRCTCTAGCAGTCCTTAAGAAGGGTCTGCCTAAGATAACTTCAGGTATATGGGAAGATAGGTTAGCGTGCATATCAATAATATGGAAATCCATAAGATAGATAAACTCTTTAATTTGGACGAGAATGTCCTTGATAACTCCCTTCGGGTTTATGTTGGATCCATCTGCAAG
>NBIL01157536.1:0-11680 GCA_002752925.1 Viola pubescens var. scabriuscula | reverse complement strand
CGCCGCTGGTTGGGGGAGGTAATTGTAGGGTCCACCATGTTTTTACACGCATGAGAATGAGATGAAGAATGAAAGAGAGGGATCGTTGAAAATAAAATTATTCAATGGTAAAATAATTATTCAGCCTTATTATATGTAGTATTTGATTTTTAAATAATTATAAAAAGAATTGATTTGAGTTTTAGTTGCTGGAAATTCAAACTGTGGGTGCTTTTCTTTCCTCTAAAAGAAAGGTGGAAATTGAAGAGAGAGACGGATGGATGGGATAGGAGGAGGGAGAAGACTTTGGAGGCTAATAAATAATCCATCCGACCGAATGGATTTGACAGAGACTAGTTGATGCCTCCATCTTTTTGTTTATGGGGGAATCATCTAATTTTCTTTCTATCAACTACTCCGTATTTCATTTTTCATTCATATCATCATCATACGGTGGTTTTTCGACAATATCGAATTGTCTTCTTAGCTAATACAATACTACTAGCCTAATAGGGGCATTTTTGGGCTTTACCTCGTATGCTTTGCCTCCCTAATTGGCTTACCTTCATTAGTCATTACATGGTTGAAAAGGCTGGACTGTGTTCTGTCTTGTTTTGGTAAGAGTTTTCAACATCTCCTCCTCGGCGCTCACTTACTTCGACAGGAGAGAGCTTTCATCTTTTATTTTCTTTGCTTGCTTACACACATTTGGAATTTGGAATTTATTTATTTATTTATACTTTTTGACTTTTGCTATATATTTTTATACTCCGTATATGTTAGATGACTCCATTTATATAATTTAAATTGCTTACTGCTTTCTTGCCTAGCTACCACATCCTTGTTTGTTTATATGCTTTGCTCCATCTATTGAGGACTAGAAGACAGAAACGACAGTCACAAAAAAGGAAAGTCAGAGAAAGATTAGCGTTTAGCTACAGCTTTCCACCATCAAAACTATTACTCCCCCTCCCCCTCCGTTCTTTAAAAAAATATATTATTTTAACTGAAATTAATATACAAAGAATATAGTTGAGAACACTATTTTTTATTTTACGTAAAAAAAAAAATGTGGTATTTTTCCTACATTTTAAATCGTTACTTCCACACTCATAGCTTAGAATTTTACTATATTATTCATTTTTTTTCCGGTATTTTATTTTAAACAAACAATGTGCATGCAATTTATGGAATCCATCTATTACTAGTGACGAGTCAAAACCTCAATAAAGTGCACACAAATCACAAAGCCGTCCAACGATGGTGATTAATTTGGAAGATTTCGATTTAGTTTTTGTTTTTTTAGAAAATCTAAAAGGAAGGTAATTGTTAATTTTTATTAATAGGGACTATGGTCTTTTAAGTGTAAGTATTAAAATTTCTAATTACTAAAAAAGAATGTGAGAGTAACAATTTGAGATGTGAAGATAACACTGCTTTAACATTTAGTACAAAAAAACACTTAGCATGAGAAGAAGGAATAGGGTAGAATGGAAAGGAAAAGAAAGGAAAATTTAATAATTTCTTTTGTGTGATAAAAAATTAGAGGAGAGAAACCGAGAGAACAAGGAGGAAAAGAAGGGAATTTTTTTTAAAAATATTTCCCTTGGAGTATAGGAAAAGAATTTGAAAAAACAACTCAAGTACTATGTAATACTTTTAACTTTTTTTAATTCACTTTTTTTTTTTTTTTTAATTATTACCGTACATGAAGAACAATATGTAATTTTTCTCTGTGCAATTAAGTTCCCGTGTAAAAAAAATTCAATCTACCTGACGAAAATAGAAAATGGAAACTATTCTCCAATGTCGGACAACAAAATGGAATAATCGTTTAGAACTTAAGTTACAAGCATAGGACAATTCTCTAGGTCATGGTTTGAATCGAACCTTAAAGTTTAAAGCATGTAAACTACCAAACTTAGGTACTCACCACATGTCTAAGCAACAATAGTGTGGTAGCTTGCATGAAATTAAAAGGCAAAATATATACTCTTTTTTCCATTTATGGAGCCGTAAAATAGTAAAGAAAATAATTTAATATTGATTATGCACCAAACATTATATGTCGATTAATGTTAGTAGTTTGACACTCTAAAATTAGAGTTGTTAATGTTATAATCATATGGACTTAATTCTTATTAATTAAAAATATATGAAATGCTGCAGTCAGAAGAATCATGTTTGTCGCTCAAAATTCTGAAATCGGGTCCACATCACTGTCTCCTAAATTATATTCTAAATATTGTTTCCATATTTTAATTATATGAATCTGTATAACCCAAAAGAAAAAGAAAACACTCCTATATTATTGAGCATCCCCAAAACGTGAGAAATATAAAACCTTCCTTTTTTTTAAAAATATTTATGGTTATCGAATTAGTTTATTAGTTGTCTGATTCGTAGTAAAAATATCAATAGGGATCTGAATCGAGTTTAAATCTCACCGACGTTTATTAACAATTTTTTTTTAGACAAATTAATATCGCACAACTAATGTAAACTAATGTTGATGTAAAAAGAAACAAAAATAAATTATTAAAAAAGAAGAGAGAAGATAGCAAGTCCAGTCGTCAACAAGTTACAAACTTTTTCTTTATTGTAGAAGTTGAACACAATCGACCAAATAAGTAAAATTACTTTTTTAAATGTAGGTGAGATTTTGAGTTCTCATCGAGTATATATATTACTAATTAGACAATTAATAAATTCGAGTTTTGTTTCTTTTTTGCCGTTTTAAAAGAAATGAAAAAGAAGTAATACAATTATACAATGGCTTAAAAAGGAAAAAGGAAGTGATCTCGTTTCGATTAACGTCGTTTTCATATTGCCATATTAGTAAAACTTGGAACATTGGACGGTCCAAATGTCGAATGCAGCACATAAAAAGACGATCTAATGTACTTTGGCTCCAAAGGGAAGTGGTGTGAATTTGCTATTGGGTGCCCAAATACGTGGAAATCCCTTGCAGATTGCTTTAATATATGCCCATTCTTTTTTATATTAGTAATAATAATTGAGAAAAGAATGACATGAAAGGAATCGATATTGGTCATTCATGCAAGCCACGCGTGTTGCGTAATCTTCTTTTATCCAATTCCGGAAAGGAATAATTGAATATATAGGGTGGGCACTCGCCACGTGATGAGAGAGTGAGATCTCTGAAGCGAGGGCGATTGACACGCATGCACATGAGTCAGCTGGCACTAGTACGAAGCGACGCGTCAGTCACAATCCATAAACGACACCTAAGTAATAAATTGGGTTTGGTTTTATTTTCTTGTTTCGCAGAATTCACCAAAATAATAAAATAAAAATTAAGAAAGTAAAAACCGCACCAATCTACTGTTGAAATTGAAAATAACAATAGTGAAATGTGGACGGAAATGTGATCAATATATTATATCCTTTAAAAATCAAAATATATATGAAAACTTTTGAAATTGTAGCTTTTGTGTTTTAGGAGCTAAAAACTAATGATAAGTCGTAATTTTAAGTGTAAAAAAAAGAAGGACGAGAGTGTGAATATCCTCACCTTTGAATCAAATGTGTATATATTTTTTTTCTCATTGTATAAAAATATAGAAAAATAACTTACTTTTTTACTGTATCCAAACACCAAAAAATATTTTCCTGCTGAACAACAAAACAAAAATTCTACGAAAAATATTTTTTTTTAGACAAATTATTTTCCTAAAATAAATGAGGCATAAAATTAACTCCAAATTCAATACCCTAGTGTCTTATACGAGACACTGATATATTCTATTAATAGAGTAGCTTTATTTAAGAGACAGTTAGAGGCGAGGAATTGGAACGGGGAAAAAGTGTGGGGCTATTTAGTACTACCCCGTTTAAAAAAAATCGTTTTAAAAAACAACACAGAATAAGGAAATGTCATTTGATTAGAAGAAGAAAAAACTACATTTTATTATAAAAAAATGCCACTTTTCATCTTGGTACTCTAACCTTAAACCGCAGTATTTTCAGAATGGAGGGAATAATAATTTTACTATTTTTTTAGTTTTCAGTTTTCACAAGCAAAGATATTAGCTCAATCACTTTCCATCACTATCCAAAACAAGTTGAGATTTGGTGGATGTCTTTCGCCATAATTAGCTGAAAATAGTTAAACAAAAGTCAAAAGACGTTCAGCTACTTGATGTAATCCTCATCTCAAAAATAATTTCTGCCAATAGTTTGTCCTGATTAAGACAACAAATAAATCATGAATTATATGACGCTCTCAAACTATTCTGATTGTCTTGATGCATCTGCACGTCTTTAGGCATGCACTTAAACTTAAAACGTGAAACCCACTCCTTATTTATATCGATACCCTGGGCCCAAAAGGGAAGTGTGAGGGGCCCTAATTGTTGACTTCCACTGAAAATAAAATTCTACATAAATCAAAACGATGTCAAAAAAATCCTAGATAATTGAAACAAAAGTACAAGAATGAAAATTAAGAGGATCTTTATAATAAACAAGGATAACATACAACAACACCACCACCAAGGATGTGAAATGGAGCAAGAAAAAAACGTAAGAAGGGGAGTCTGAACTCTGAAGTATCATATACGAGCAACATATGAGTTAGCCTGTGTGACGTATCTCACCCAACGATACGGATTATAAGTACTTGATTTCTTCGCTATCTGCAAGTACTTCACCTGCATCAAGCAAGACCACACACAAGAGCTGGTTATCTTTGGAAGGAATCGAAAGCGGTGAGAAATGGAAAATTACAGCACAGAATACACATAGTCGGGTATAAAGTGTCCTCGTAAACTTTACGAACAAATATGGCCTCCAAAAAAATAATAAGATATTGTGATGTTCCATCATTAGCATACTACTAAGTGCGATAACAACTTCATCCATTTTATACCTTCCCGGAAATAATGAATTTGATTACAAAATTATAGTCACTTGTGTAACTTGTAAAATGTATCACTTACCTGAAGCCTAGAAGCATTATACATTGGTATTGTAAATGTCATGCTAACTGGTCCAGATTCCTTCGCGACATTCCCTGTACAAAGAAACACTTATGCGCATCATATACCACATGGAAAGTCATAAATTTAGTAGGAACCAAAGGTGAAAATGGATAAGTCATACCGTGTGACTCCTGTGAAAATGTCACCTTTGCACGTAATGTGTGCTCTGATCCTCCAACGATCTGTAACAACAAATCAGTGAGTAAACTTGTTTCCTTGACTAGTGTATACTTGCTCCACTGAAAAAGACGACGAAAATCAACAAGGACATCCTCACCTTCTTTAATCCCCATTCAAGTCTCCTATTTGCTTCTTTGAAATCTGTTGTTTGCCCAACCGCTCCAGGTTCCAACTCAAAAGAAACTCTGTAATGATGATATTTGCACAAGATGTAATCAAAAAATGTTCATGACATAAAATCAATGCCAGGTGATAATCATACACAGACAGAATTGTCTTCCTATCAACTCTTCTAAAGGTTAATGATACATAAGTAACCTTCTCAAAGTACTTAATAGGTCAATGCAGGTTAGAAATTGATAAAAAAAATTGCAAAATAAAATGGCTTGTGGCAAAGACTACAGCATTCTCCAAAATGGACTACATAGCCACTATATCATTGGATGCCATTCAGAAAAAAAAAGACATGTTTCTCTCCACAGGAACTTCAGAGCAGTTTTACTGACACTGTCAACCAGACATTTAGAATTTGTTGACAAATACAAGCACAAGCTTGCTAAATTAGTAAACTGAAAACAACCATGCTAGTAGGCTCAGTTAGGAAAAATGTCATAATCAACAACTTTACTAATGCATTATTTTGTCAACAAGTAAAGAGTTATGGCAAAGGAATCTTGTTTGTCTGTTTCACTCATAAAATGCAATCTCATTAAGCTAAAAAAAAGAGAGGAACAAGTACCTAGTAGCATATTTTGGCAGCGGCATCTGGATGGCAATCGTGTTTGCAGTAATACTGGATGGGAACTCAGCAGATACCTTGACAGTGACTTCAGCCTAAATGGAAGACAAAACATGGAAAACAGACTGGTCATGACATATTACTAACGTTGGTAACCAGCAATATAACATCAGTTATAACTAACCTATAAAAGAACATGACATTGCTGAGCACAAGATCTCATGATTGTAAATTGTTGCCCTATATTTCCAATGATCGTGAATGGTTATACAAGGAAGATAGTTTTCACCTTAAGAGCTCCAGCCTCTTCAATCAAAGTGTTGATGCGGAAGGGAGGTTTAAATTCCTGGGTCATGCGATAGTTCATTACAGGAAATTCGCCATCTGGTGGTACCTGCATGCAGTAGGGGGGAAGAGCTGATGTAAGCAACTTATATGCAAATTCTCTTCAATCAACGCAACTCTGCAAGATAGCTACCATAGTTTCACTTTCACTCACCAGAGACAAAGTTCTATCTTGATCAAAATTATCAAGACGCACAGATTCATGGAAATTACAATCATCAAGGATCACTGCCCCTGACCCAAATGAACCCCGATAATCTGCAATAGTAGGCACTCTAGTCAGAGGGACAGATTGGCTAAGAATTAATGATCATACCTACAACAAAGCATAGATAATATTGCACAACAATAGTAAATGTCTTGAAACATTGCAGTACAATTGTCACCATGCAGGAGAGAGAAAAATAGATGGCGTTAGGTTCATTAGTAGCTCAACCAGTATGAAATATAAATAAAAATAGGAAACTGCAAGTTTTTAGGAGCAAATTCAGAAAGTTCAAAGTATTATCAGCCAGGAGAGAATTGCACAACTAGGAAGTGTTAAATATTGGACCTAAAATCTTGATCAGTAACTCATCTCTAAATACAAAATCAACATAAAACAGCACAAACTACAAAATGTAAAGGATACAATTCAAGCAAATAAAAACTATGCGACCCGATGGTAGGTTTTGATGAGTATATGGATTGATGCCTTACCATCTCGTCCTATGCTCAAGTCCTCATTAAGGGCTAGTCGAATTTCAGGATTTCCAGAAAGATAACTCTTCATTTGAATAGTACCATCAATTTCAGAGGTCAGAATATATCCCTATTTTTAAGAAAAGAAAATTAATTGATTTAAGAAAAAGAGTTATACAGAGGCAAAACTAATCTAGAGTAATATCACTTATAATATCCCATCCCCATATTGTTAACAAAATGATCCAATGGATAAATACATATGATTGCATTGCTGTATCAAGAATAAACAAAATGCAGTGACGTAACATGTCTCCATGTCCAGTGTATTCATTCTGAATTAATTTCCAACTTATAACTAGCAACATTTCTCAGTTAGGTTGTTATGCACAAGACAGACCAACAGATAATAGAAGCATTCCTTCAATTAGTCTGAACTACTTAAATGACTAAGCCATTTCAATCTTAGTTGATGCATCATTTGCTTTCAGGGAATAGCATATGGAATGGATATAAGATCAAGGCTAATCCTTAACTAATCTCAGCTGCTTTTAACAGAGGTGACTCGTTTAGCAATTGCATCACACACAGCAATAGTAGAACAATTCTATGAAGCTAGCCAAATAAAGTACACAGATGCTTACACTAGAACTGAATGTGACACTGATTTTCTCTATAATATCGACAAAAATTTCCTCCCTCTTTCTACCCCCTGGCTCATTGGCAACAACAGATTTCGTGACAGCTGTCCCCGGCATCCTTTTTGTCCCTTGCTGCATTCATCCAAATACTAAAATTAACAACATGAAATGCAATCAGCAAAACTATACCATGTGACCAAGAGTAGAGTTAATGGCCAACATCTTACCATAAAAATGGCAGCAGGGTTCATCGGTTGCAACCGAGCAGCATCAACCACAATCGGCTCATTAAACACATACGACTTCAACACTTCAGTGGACGTTGTTTGCACATAACCAAAGTCCTAGCACACAATTGGCTCGTTACACACAAGAATCAAACACTATGTCATCTCCAGTTCAGCTAAATAACACAGAACTTACAATAACTTCGTCAAGCAACTCATACACAAGCACAAAGTTCTTCCGCAGAGAATCTTCATTGAGAATCCCAAGGTAATCCTTAATAACACGAGCGATCCTTTGCAATAGTTCCAAGACCAGCGAGGGTGACACATTAACTCGCGTGGTTGCAACGAACAACAGTCCGACAACTTTCACATGAAAGTAGTTCACACCATCCACATTCTAACAATAAACACCAAAAACAATTAGCAAAAACGATTAATAACACGAAATGATGAAAATAAATGAGAAATAGCATGAAATGAAAGGAATACCTACAAAGACAGGTGGCGCTTCTTCCTGCCCATCCTCTTTCCAGAACTTCACTTTCCGGAAGAATATCTCGGCGCTTCCTTTCGGAACTTCGCCGCGATCTGAGATTTAGATTGAGACAATTATGATCTGTGATGTAAAAGAACTGTAGATTTTGAATCTAAGGAGTGAGATTTGAGAGAACTTACAGTCTCGAAACACGATATTATCGCCGCGTTGGGAGAGGACGAAGAACTGCGAAATCATGATTTTTCAGGATTTGTCCGTCTTCGGATTTCAAAGCTTCGTGTGTGTATTTTTCTTTTGATCTAAGGAGAAGCTCAGTTTCGATTTGTTGTGTGTTAACTTAGCACGAAACGACGAGTGATGGAGAGTTGAGCGAGTCGTTGACATAAATTACCATTCGAGTCTTGAAGAACCTGTAAATAACATATAAGTGCCTAAGGTTTGGAAAAAGTTCGAGTTTAGCTTCCTGATATAAACATTGTTCCAGTTTGACCCTTATTTTGCTTTATTATTTTTACCAATTTCGCATCCTTTTCTCTTAATTTTTCTAGTTCTACCCGTCTGTTTTCGCATTACAGTGGTATGTGACTAATATTGGTTGGACGATTCAATTATGTTTGCTTAAGTGGAACACTTTAATCACCGTATAATTACTCCTGAACTACATTGGAGCCCAGATTCACCCCATAGAAACACACCCACTGACAATCTTTCTGATTATTAACAATTGATTGATCATATCAAATCAAGTGATTTACTGTATACAAAGGTATATTAACAATTACAAGTTACGTAGTTTTCTGCAAATGGTGGCCTACAGTTTATTTGAACCATGAAGAATCATGCAGATAGCTCAGCACCAAACTGCTCGATCTTTCGCCAAGAATCTGCCTGGGATGCTGCTGCTTCCCTTAAAATCAAGGGTCCATTTCTCAAATGAACAGTTCAAGAAGTCATAGTATCCTCCATGAACGAAGAGCGATCCTGCCTTCACTCTGTCCTTAATCCATGGATATGTCAGCAAGTTTAGTAATGAAAAGTTGATTGATTCCTGAAACACAATGAGCAAGAATTACTTTCATTACCTGCGGGCAATTCTAAGTTCAAAACCTTTCAGTGGCATCGCATTTTAGTGAGATTAGAAATTCGAACGAACTAGAGAGCATGGTTTCTGGTAGTGAATTTTCAATTTATGCAACGTTGACAAGTTGATCACACCTTCTCGCAATGTTTGCACTGTTGATCAAAGCTAAGGTGACTAACATCTGCTTTGGTCCTTAACTTGGCAACTTTTGCAATAGCAACGCACTTCTCAATAAGGCTGCACAGAACACAAATATACAGCAACAAGGACATTTAGGAGGAAACTTGAACCAAGATTTTGCGAGAAAAACGATCCACGTTCGAGACCAACAAAGTGAAAGAAGTAAACCTGGAGTTCTTATCGTCTTGCATACTCATAAGCGCTTGAATTCCTGCACAGCTACTATGGCCAATGACAAGAATATGTTTGACCTGGATATAGTAAGAGCCATTTCACATAACGGTGAGATGACGTATACAAAAGTATCGAAACATGTAAAGCAAGAAATGAAAAACAAGTATTGCTTGGAGCAACATACCCCAAGCCAGAAACTTAAAATCTTTCGTATATATGTTTGAAGAACACTTACTGCTAAAATATTTACTGCAAACTCAAGGGCCGCATTAGTTTCTGTTGGTCCATTCTGCGTAAAAGAAACGTATAACTTGGATATATTGGTAGTGGGGCAGTATCAGGAGATGAGCAAAATAAACCATACCTCAAGTGGGGGAACAAGATTTGCAACATTTCGAACCATAAAAGCTTCTCCTGGCTGAAATCCAAGGACATTGGAGGGGCAGGCCCTAGAATCTACGCAAGCAATTACCATAAACTGTCCAAGTTCTCATTTCAAAAGGGATCCACATAAGTTTAGTTACGTAAATGCAAATGCTCTAAAATGACTTCCAAAACAGCTGAAAGGGGCTTAAACTTAAAATCTGGTTTCAAAAGTATCAATAACAATGGAATCAGGACAAGTTTGATGATTACCTTGGGAGATTGCATTTCAGCGAGAGTTTGAAAATGCTCCATTTCTTTCCTAGTTAAAAAGTACAAGTCACTAAAAGTACTAATGCAAACTAATTCTGTGAACACATAAATTCTTATCATTCGTCACTCACAAGTATTTGTTCTTCTTGAAGTCCAGAAACCTTTGTTTCATCTCGTCAAAGAAGTCCTGTCTGCCATCAGTTTCAGGCATCTTTTGTGCTTCAAATGTTGTAAATTCTTTAGCAACTCCATGTGACCTAATTGGATCGGTCAATCTCAAAACTGGGTTCATACTACAATGATGCAAACGAAAATATTGGAGCTACAAAGCAATAAAAATGTAACCCAGAACAACCAAAACTCCATTAAAGCCTAAAATCTCGAATTCAATCATGATTTAGAGCTTAATTAAGTGAATTGGAGCTAGAAATCAATTACTATAATGTAACCCAAAACTACCAAAATTCAATTAAAGCGTAAAATCTTGAATTCAATCATGATTTAGAGCTTACTTTTGTGAATCCAGTCGGAGCGCAGCATAATTGCCTTTCGTTAGATCCTCCTGATCAAAATCAGCAGGCGATCAATAGCAGACATGGGAAATATTAACTGGCAATAAGCTAAAAGAAAGAGTGAAATAACTTACTATGGTTAAACAACGCCAATTCCTGCGAAAACCCAGTAAGGAATTGGTGATGCCTGAGCAAATAGAGGTTTGAAACAGGTGGTGGTGGCCCTTGCCGTCTGCAATTAATGGTCTAAGAACAGCACCTATCGTTGTAAGAATCGAACTCGTTTTTGAGCCTGAATTGAAATGATGTAAGAACTAAGAACTAACAACACCTTTTTTTGGTTCAAAAATAAATAAACGAATAAAAAAGAGAAGGTTTTGCTTACGGATATGCCAACCCATCTCTTCCTTCTCTTCCCGCCTTGATATTTCGTTACTGTGTCCTCCTCTCCCTCCTCTACGCACAAATCATAAATCATAAAGCTTAATTATTTTTTTATATTTTATATAAAGCTTAACTATTTCATGCACGTGGATTACTTATCATCATTAAATTAATTAATCGCATTAATTAAAAAATTGTGGAGGTGAAAGTAGGTCCACCGTCCACGTGCGTGTACGTGAGGCAAGCTTATCCAATGGCAAGGAGCTTGTGATTATCCAACTTTCTGGGGGAATTTAAGAAGTTAGTTTCATCTTCTTTCTTTCCTGCGATAGGCGGAATGGAATCAAGAATCTAAGAGAGAACATTTTTTGGTCAAACTAAAAAGAGAATATGGGCCCTTGGGCCTCAATGACCAGCCG
>NBIL01157534.1:0-11296 GCA_002752925.1 Viola pubescens var. scabriuscula | reverse complement strand
CGAGAAACCTTAGTTAATCTTCCTACATAATGCAATAAGATAAAATTAATAATCTTATTAATATATGAGGTAAATGAAGATAATTAATTAATTCATGGTAATTCCTATGCACACAAATAATATATTTTCTAATTAGTCTAAAATAATAACTCTTTAATCCGGATTTTTAAATATATTTATAAAACTTTTTATCACAATAATAATATAATAATACAGAAAAAAGGTTGGAGGATACGACAATCTATATCGGCATAACGAAGCTCATCATCTATAAACATGCAGGACCAATAAATTAAAGGCAGCTATCAAAAGATTTAAGTGACGTTTATGTTAAAAGTAAGGTTGATCCTTATCCGCTAATGCTTAAAACGTAATCTATCCGGTAAATGAAAACGGACCGTAAATTATATACTAGTAATTTTAAATTAAATGACGTTTTGAAATATTATAAAGAAAAACAATAATTGCTACAACTGATTTTTTTTTCAATATCCTTAAACCCACCACTTTTTCTTATTTGTAAAATAATAACTAGAAATAAATATAGTAAAGATTAATTCAAAATTTATTTAGAAAGAACAGTAAAATATTATTTAATTTAAAATAAATTAAAATTTTAACAATATCTTTAACAATATCTCCTGATAATAGTAATAAGAATGTTCAATGGTAAATGACAAATGAGGATATCAGTATCAGGGATTTTGCGGCTGTTAATAACGCCAAGTAGACGAATACCTGCGCAGTCGACATAAAATCATAATCAATCATTTCATCTCACTTCACGGGTGTCGTCTTCTCATCGGATTTGATAAAGAACGGGTTGCATACACTCGTTTTGGATTACAACAGGAATAATAGAGTAATGCTATTAGGTAGAAATTGTCAAACGGAATTCACAAGCGAAATGATGTGGCGTCGTTTTATTTTCAAAACTACTACTCCCTCCGTCCAATTATAAGTGACGTTACTGTTCCGGCGCGCCTAGAAAAGCACACCGGAACAGTAACGTCACTTATAATTGGACGGAGGGAGTATCATTTATTTACGAAATTGGCACCCCACGTCATTTCACTTGGGAATTCCCTTGCAAAATAACATTACTCTTGCAATAATTAGCCGACGCTTAGGCGGCTGTATGAAAAATTAAAGGAGCTAATTTTTATTTTTAATCATTAATCATATGGTCAAATGCAAAAGATTTGTTGCCCTTTCAATTTCTTGAACTTTCCCCAATGCAATTAGCCTCTTTCATATTAAAATAATAATAAAAATAATACTTCCTCCGGGGCAAATTAAATATCTTCCTCGCATCTCAATATTTAGTATGAAACGCATACTAAGGAGACCGGATGACTCACTATTTGACCCTAAAAAATTCCGTACTTTTTTTCTAACGTACGTTAATCCTTAACGTACTTTCGAGAAAAAAATTAGGGGCAAAATTATCTCAAATAGTGACTGTTTCGGCACGTAGATACGTGCCGAAACAGTAAAAGTAAATCTTAAAACGACGTTTAATTAACCCCGGAGGGAGTATAAAATATTAATAGAAATAAATAAGTATATATAAAAGAAGTAAGTTTTGGAAAAAATATTTCGTTTGTTTATTAAATGAAAATCCGAGAATTTATGATTATTCACGGTCCAACATAACCCACAACTCCTTTTTTTACAAACAAGAACTTGACAAAAAAACATTAAAACAATATCCTTCCAATACAAAACTAAAATTATATCTTGAAAAAACAAGATTAATGATTAAAAGCCGATGCTAATAAATGAAACATAACACTAAAACAAACTTATAAAAGGATTATTATAATATATGATCCTTTGCTATTATAATAATCCTTTGTTAGTAAGTTTGATCGGAGTTGTAACTTGTCACACAAAAAATGTCCATAATACTCGAACTCAGAAAAATAATATTATATATTTCTTCTTAGTTAGAATATTTAGAAATAATTAGAAAAAAATTATAAAAAAATATATTTAGGAAGTTAATTGAAAAGAAAGGGGACTATGTCCCTTCCACGATAAGATTAAATGATTAACAAAATACGCACTTAATATTGTTTACGATTTTATATTTCGATTTAAAATCTTAATCTTAGGAACTTGGTTACCGCGGAATTGAAGCACTTGATAGAAAATCGATGTCAAAACACAAAGATTGGGTGATGATTCACTGGTTTCTAAATATGGCAAGAATGTACCCATTCATGATTCATCGCATAAACATTACACACAATATTTTTGTTTTCTTCTTCCATTGAACACGAATCTATATTCCCATTTAGCAGCAGGCCATAGGAAAAAACAATTTTAGGCAAAAAAACGTGGTCGTATTAAGCCCATCCTCCCTTCTGAGTCTAAACTCAAAAAGTTAGCCCAAAAAATCCCACATATTTACAGAAATGCACTTGGTTCTTTTCTAATCTATGTGCACTCGTATCTCCCAATTTATTCTTCACTGTCTAAACCCAAACCCGTTCCCCTGTTGAGTCGGGTACCTAAACCCGAACGGGTCCTCCACCGAGTTAGAGAAACCGTGAGTGAACCCGCCCGAATTCGGTTGATAAAACCCCGAGTTGTTATTAACGCGCTGAGTCCTCACCCCACTCTGCACCTCCTCCTCCACCGAGTTACCCATCTTATCATCCACGTGGCAAAGTTGTGGAATCGAAGGGACATACATGTCGTTACAATTCGAGTAACCCATCACTCCACCTTGCTGAGTTTGCCCGCTCGGAACGAGTTCCGGCACCGAGCTGAGCCCAGCAAAACTGGCCCAATCGAAACTCCCCGGCCCACTCAGATTGAGCAAGTTTATGTTCGTCTTCTGATCCTCTTGCTGCTGCGCCGTTTTGAGGGAGTTTGCCCGGGGCAGTCCAAATAAGCGGTCCTCAATCTCGGGCAAGGAATCTAACACGTCATCAAGATGAGAAGAGCAAGAAGACGAGGACCCATTGTTGCTGTATTCTCTGCTCGTAACACTCGTCGACATGGGCTTTTGTGCACTCGAATTTTTTTTGTAGATCCTACACAGGACCCAATCGTCCAACTGGACAACCAAACAAAATAACAAAATATTATTAACCACAAAAAAATGAAAGTTTATAAAAAAAAACTTCCAAATCGGTAGAATAATCTCGTTCTCGTTCGAGATTAGGTTGGTTAACAATGTTTACCTTTGCGCTACCACTTTTTCGAGACGAGTCTAGAAGGCGATACTCGTGCATAATCCAATTCGTCTTTGTCCCTTTTGGTGCTTTTCCGATGTAAAAGACGAGAGCTTTCTTGATGCCAACTTTACGCCCTTCCGTCGTGATTATCTTGTCCGTACCCGTTGCTTTCCAGTACCCGGATCCGGCTACTCTATTGGGTCGAGACCCGTTTGGGTATTTCCGGTCCCTAGGACTGAAAAAATACCACTCTTTCTCACCAAATATCGCTTTGCCTAACAAAAAAGAGAGAGAAAAAATCCAATAAGCCCATCGATTCTTTCATAGCGAATCAAAAGATAATTAATTAATTAAGATTTAGGAAATTTAATTACTTGGGAGCTGCCATGGGTCAAACTTGTACAAATCAATTTCGCCAATAATTTCCAAAGAGAAGTGATGCCCGGCGACTTTCTTACACAAATATTGGACCAAAAGCTCCTCGTCGGTCGGGTAGAACCGGAAACCCGGCGGCAAGCTCAATTGGGAAAACGGGTCTATTTCTCGGACTCCCATTTTTTTCAATTTCCGGCGGTGAATTTGTTTTCGACTATTTCTGCTTGGTTAGAGAGAGAAATTGCTGCTGGAATTTTCCTTTTTTTTTTTTTCCTTCTTTCTATTCTCTTTTTTTTTTCTTTTTTAGAGTGAGAGATGTGGGGTATTTATATAAGAGACAAGTACGGTCGTCCTTGTCTTAATCTTGAGGTAGTGGGGCCCAGTTCATACTTATCACCGTCTATAACGTGCCACGTGCTCCCATTATCGTGTGGCCGACCTTATCCAGCAACTTTGAGAGCTCGCTCGCTCTACTAGTACTCGCTTCTATTTGGGTGCATGAACCGTCACGAAACAACCGAAATGAGTCATCTGTACAAGGGACACGTGTAAATATTCTAGATCCTTAAAACGGCAGGACCATAAAGAGCCTGTTGTGTTGTGTAAGAATAAAAATGTAGAAAAAGAAAAAGGTTTTTTTTTAAAAAAAGGAAAAGAATGGGATGACAAATATGCAAAGAGGTGTCAAGCTATTTTCACTTGAGGACACGCTAGTGTAGTTAGGCTGGAATTTTGTCAAAAGAGCAGCCAGTGATTAAAAGAAAGAAAAAAGGTTAAAAGCAAAATGGAGATTTTTATATTTTGACACGTTTTACATTAATTGTCTTTATCTTACTCCTTTTTTTTTAAAACCTTTTCTCTTTTAAAAATAAGTTATAAATAATATTTTTATAATTTCGCCCGACCAAATGTATTTTTTTTTGATAATTTATATTCGAGTATTGTTCAGTTTCATAGGTAGAGTTATGGACTCAATTAAATTTCTATACTTATCAATATCTAATTATAAAATTAGAATTATGTTAATGGCATTTGATGATTATATGAATATATTATGATTTTTAGGAATTTGTGTTAATTATTTTTTAACGGCTCTTAAAACGTGTTAATTTATATGTTAATCAACAGTAATTAAAAGGACCCAATAAAAGAACCTAAGAGAAATTGCTTTTATTCAATTAAATTCAATGGATCTATATATTTGACAATAAATGCAGTTGAGTTTTCATTTATCACATGTATCACATTAATTGAATGTGGAAAATAAGGACCAAAGCAATGATCTTCAACGAAAAACACTGTGGACTTGCCAAAGCTATAACCCATTTTCATACACAAACAATATTTTCCCCGAAAGTTACGATATTATTATCCAAAACTCTATCTATTTGTTACTATATACATATTTCTTTAGTCTTAAAATATTATTCTTTATTGATTATAGTCGACTTATTTTCAAGTATATAATATTTTATTGGAAGAATCATCTCTTTAATTAGAACATAATAATTATACTCGAACGGAATTAATTAATCGGACAAAATCTGATGTTGGTGGGAAATGTCTCAGTTGAGTGCATGCGCGAGAGTCGGGGATTTCTTACACTCAAAATCCTCTCCAGCTAAGGAGGAATTATTAGTATGCACACACACACCAAACACAAAAAGGTCAA
Organism: Viola pubescens var. scabriuscula; assembly: GCA_002752925.1. Classification (NCBI taxonomy): domain Eukaryota; kingdom Viridiplantae; phylum Streptophyta; class Magnoliopsida; order Malpighiales; family Violaceae; genus Viola; species Viola pubescens. The sequence continues at coordinate 6,061 of NBIL01157534.1, read as the reverse complement.
AGGTCAAAGGTCACAAGTCTGATTAATTTAACATTAAATGGGGTTTTTGTTTTTGGATAGACAAATGGACTACTGGACAAAAAGATCGGCGAGGATATTATGGGCACGTCAAAGTCTGATCAAAGAAGAAGCAAGAAGAAGAGAAAAATAAGTGCAGGGACTGGATTGTTCTTCTAATTCTTTTAATTATTATTGTTATTTATTAGATTGTTTTAGAATTTTGTGGACGTGGATTAGTTTAGCGTAGAGAGAGAAAACAGCATAATCCATGGAATCGTTAGAACTTTGAACAGTTTGGTGAGTCAACTGCGGATTTGGTCCTTCAACTTTGTGACACGTATGGTAAACTCTTTTTGGAAGATTCAAACTGGACAACAAGTAATGCGCGCGAGCCGGAGGAAAAAACAAGAAGGAATACCTTGGATAACAAGTAGCAGTAATTAATAACAGTCGACTCTATGACTCCTTAGAAAAGAGGGGAAGGAGATACTCATTTCGTTCCCAATTAATTTTTACCGTTTTTATAATATTTGTCATTTTATCTTTTTTTAAAGTTAATATTTTATGCAAATAACAAATTTTTTTATGCATCAACCCAATTTGATGATGGTGTGGTGATTTGAGTGGAAATTATGAGTAAAAATGAAATAATGTGGAATAAAATAAGATAAAAAATTATTATCTTATATTTTTTTACTATTTGAAAGAGTCAGTTAATTGACAACGGAGGGAGTAAATGATTTCGAGATAAATAATTATTATTTTATGGTAACTAGGCACATAAACAAACAAAACAATCATGCTTTTTAAGTAAAATTTATTATTTTATAGACAGCGATAAAACTCCATTTTGAATTTTTTACATCAATAGACGAGTTTAACTAAATTGGAGTTATTTTACAAAATGATTATTAGTAATTCTTAAGTATTGAATTAATAATTGAGTTTAGCATATATGATAATTACTCCCTTCATCTCACATTTGTAAAATATTTTAAGTTGAAGAATTATGTATTTTTATTTTATTTTGTAAATTTATTATTATTATTATTATCTCAATATTAAAATTTATTGACTGGGTTTTAAAACAAATTGAGAAAATAATCTAAAAAGTCAAATGATGGCTAGCACTCTAGCAGTAGCACTTTGATTTCTTTTTTTCTGTTTTGATCAATGCGTACGTGATCTTTGTCTGAATACAGTCTAACAGCTAAGAGGCAGCGAATAAACAGAGATTATTAAAACCTAAAAGAGATCGAATGTGTGCCAGTTTTATGGAGCAAAGGAGTTAGAAGCTTAGAATATTATTATTATGTTGGTTGCATATGCGCCACGTGCAAGTTGAAACAACTAAATAAGTATAAACAATATTGTTGTGTTAGTCGACAGTTGGGCAGCAGATGGACGGCGGTTATGAGATAAGGTCGACGTAATGCATGATGAAAGTGGGAGTGACTGGTTACGACTTGGGACATACATATATATATCACACAGCAAAGCAAATCAACCGTTAATGAGTTGTTTCAGCGTTTAACCAGAACTTTTCAGATTCAAATTTTGAGTGTTTTGAGTGTGTATTTATATTAAAACTTATGAATTTTTTTTTTACTAATATTTATATTTATGGTCGTGTTCGATTCGAGATCAAAATTATTGATACTCAATATGCCGATTGGATTATCAAATGATCTTGAAAAAATAAATAAATTATATACTACAATCTGCCTTACAAACATACTATAATCTAACGTTACAACATGCGTTATCAGTTAAATAAATATGATTTAGTGTTCAGTAGCTACTACTTAATTAAGCAAATAGTTTCCCTACTGTTTTACAGATTTAGATCCTCTAATTTTTCCTATAACGTGACTAGCCATGTTAGAGAAATCTGAACCATTCAATAAAATTGGACGGATGAGATTAAAAATTCAATTTTGAATTTTTAATCTCATCCGTCCAATTTTATTGAATGGTTCAGATTCCTCTAACATGACTGGTCATATTTCAGGAAAAATTAGAGGAGTGGGATCTCTGTTTTACTGAATAAACGAAGTAAACCGGTTCATGGCAATGAGATGGGCTTCTATAGGCCCCCGGGACACAGCACTAGCTGGGCTATAAAAGTCTGGCCCAGTTGAAATAAGTGATAAGTTATTTGTTTTTGGGGAGAAATACTATAACTTAGATTGAATTGGTAGTTATAGTTATAGTTATTTATTTAATAAAACAATGATAAATGAAACTAATGTATTAATTATCATCGATCAAATGAATTAGTAGTAATAGTGGTTCAAAAGTTAACATTTTAGAAATTATATTAAGAATTATTACTATTATTTTATTTTAATTTTGGATATTCAAGTTAGTAGGTAGAAGTTTGAATTTGAACAATGGAGCAAGATCCCATTAGGTTATTTAATTGGAAAATTGGGAATAATTATATTTTTTAATGTTAAAATGAAGATTCAACATGTTTTTTTCCCGTGAGATTCACTTTGAATTACTATTTTTTTCCAAATGAAACCTTTTCCCCCTAAAGATCATAAGTCGTCTTAGGATTACGGCGCACAACATTTATGGAATGATGATTAGCCAATTTGACTAGAATTTGCAGTGTTTTTTTTCCTCATCTTTTTTAATTTAATTTTGCAAACATCAATCGGGAAAAAAAGAAAACAAATACTCCTTTAATTAATAGTATAATGAATTCTTATTGGGTTGTTGAAATTTTTCCCATAAGTGTGAACTCAGGTTTTACTTTCCAAGCATGGACCATTGACAAACAACTCAGTGTCTCCCGTCACATTAATTACATTTATGTGTCCCCATGTGAATTCATGGAGTCATTGACATTAATGTTCCAATATCATCAATGCTCTCCCAATTATGAGTTGTATTCCGTCCCTTCTTTTTTAATAGACGTTTGTAGTCCAAAATTTTATCCATTTTTAATAGATGTTTTGATCCAATTAAGGTACTTTGGGTCCCATTTGTAAATAAAAGTTATTTTGTGGTGGGCCATAATCTGAATAAAAAAAATTGAAAAAAATTATCAGCCACATAAAATTTCAAAGGTGGGCCATGATTGATCATATTTTTCCTATGTTTTTACCATCTAATTCTAGCAAATTGAATGACAAAGCTATTTAAAATGTGTCAAATTCTTTGACTTGTGAGAAGAGAATGGGATGCAGTGCAGCCTTAGAGCTTGTACCAGACAAACTGCAATCTTGGCCAAGATAATAGGCTAAGATTGACGGGCTAGAGACGTGCTGGGCATGGAATCATAAAGCAGCGTATGGATTAGAGTGTCAACTGGAAGTGGACTGGATGGAAGAGCCGTTTGCCAAGAGGACTCACAAATCCTGATCCTATTCGATTTGAACAAACAATATCTTATCTTTATCCTAGTTTTTGAATTTGAACAATTATTTGAATTTGTAATAGTTAGCTTTAATTTTGATTTTGGAAAGAGTTAGACGGGAGTTGAGATTCCTTTTTAGGGGGGAACTTCGTCTCACTCCAGCCATCTTTTCTTCCTTGAATAATTTTCGAACCCTTTGCTCTGTAGTTTTTTCATTTTTCGAGAATTACAGATTCAATTCTATTTTTATGTTCAACAATTATTTACGTTCTTCCATGACAATGTCTCGGAGCTAAATCCATAATTCTTGGTAAGGGTTGAGTGAGCCAATTCTTATACCCGTGAGATCAAAACGTTCTTCATAACCTCCCCATTTGTAATCCTATCAATCTCTGTTTTAACAAACCGGTTCCCATTAATCCCAAGACTTGATCACTCTCAGGCTTAATAAAAAATTTGCAGTCAGCCTCGAAGGGGATGAGTTGAAACTAGAGAGGCTTAAGTAGATAACTAATCTCGCGGAGGTTAGTGAGCATTGAAGGATATGGTTCAGACCAGGTTGACGCCCTAAGGCCCCGATTGGGGGTAGCTTGAGCTAGACACTGTCTTTCCTTGTACCATCGAAGAAGCCCATGCGACTCAAGACAACAATCAACTGGATAAATCCTTTAACTAGCAAGGTGTCCACTGATTAGGATCACTAGGAAAGGGAGTTCCCGCCGAGTGGTTTCAAGAGGAGGAAATGAGTACCTCCCAATCTATAACAGTGTTATGAAAGGAGAGATTAACACCCTTGAATCGATGATCGAAGTATAAGAATAAGTGCTCACGATCTCACCCTTTCCAGGAGTTTTCTCAATTCTGAATTCACAATCCCAGATATCTAATCTTGGCCAAGGCTCAATCTTGACCAAGACTGTTTTGTTAGCTAATTTCTATTATTTTTTTATTTTAGTTGCAGAAACAATTAACCAATTCCAGTGACGAGGAAGTCAAATCAGAACTACAAAATTCTAGAGGTCTCTGTGGACGATCCTCATATGACATCTAAAAATCTTTGTGAACGTGTTAAGTTGTATTCCTTACCCCCTCTTTGCATTTATAATTACAACTATTTTTGGTGCTCTCGATAGGCAATCAACCAAACTGACAGCATTTTTTTAGAATTTGTTCCCTTCTTAAAACTTGCACCCTTCCTTCCAAACGTCCATTAAAAAAGGACGGAGGGAGTACGAGATAAAAGAATTATTGAGCTTCAATTGTAGTTGCTTTTACTATTTATTTTCATATAATTTAGATGGTGATTCTACTGATTAGAGATGAATTTCTCTACATTTGCAGAAAACAACTCGATAACAGAAAAAAGTGGAAAAGGAGAAGAAAAGAGCAAAATCTAGACAAACCTGTGCAGACACCTTACGTTCCTTCTTGGCTGGCAGAAATTCCGAGCAATACTTGCAAAAGATGTCTCATGCGATTATAATTGTTGGTCTTATCCGCAAAAGAGTTAGAGTGACATCAATTCTTCTTTATTTCAACTTTGTAGACTTCTAATCGGAGAGGAAGAGTGATTAAATATAATTAGAGTTTGATTATGATTTATTTATTTATTTCTTTTTAGAGATATTATTGAGGGAGAAAACTATATATAGTCTCCCTAGGGTTTTAGAGGGGACAGACGAGAACGTCCAGCAACCTCTGTTCTTCTATTTTCTCTAGTTTTGAATGTGTTTCTCCTGCTGTCTTCAACCTTGAAGACGAAGAGATTTTATATTTAAATAGTTTTATCGTTTTCTTTATTTTTCTTGTCTTTCTCTAACTAACCTTTCTTATTCCTCGTAAAGACAATTAAAGTGATGATTCTAAGTTATTTGTGAGATCTAAATCACTCTTCTTAATTTCTATGTCTGCATATATTTGTTCACTAAAATACTTGAAACATTTTCATATTAGGTTTATGTCTGATAAACCTAGATTTTAATATGAAACTGTCATTCTTCATGGTTACACCAACCCTTTTGGGCCATTAACGGATCAAGAGGATCAAAATAGACAAACTAGCGCTGAATGATCTACTGCGAACTAGCCCTAGGTATCTCTAGTAAAGAATATTATTTAGGTTGAGGCTCTCATTGACAATCGAGGTGTCAAGCCTTAAAATTGTCTTCCCCTAATCGATAATCAATCAATTCTAGTAAACCCTTTAACCAACAAGGTGCTAGTTGATTATGAATTATCTCTAAGCGTACATGAGATGCTTTTGATACAGGAGAGAAGTAGGAGTCATAAGCATACCTTGATTCTATAACCATCTGTAGACTAGAAAGAAATATTTGTGCATCAATGATATTCTATGAATCGTAACTTTACTTTAGCCTTTACTAGAAACCTTGTTTTTTTCTGACTGTTTATTCTTGACATATTTCTTGGCCTGTTTTTTTTTATTTGCTTTTTCAATTCTTAGTTTTAACAAAAACCCCCCATTCACCTAACTGTTTACATATGATCTTTTATCTTGTTTTACGTCTACCAATTATTTGTGGATCGAACCTCTTACCACTATTTGCAATCTTTTGTAGGTATTGATAAGTTGTATTTATTTTTAATGGACTCGACACCTGATAGCATGTATTTTAGCATGATTTTCCCTCTCTTATTCCATTGATTTAGGGCACGATTCTGCTAATATTCCCT
>NBIL01157519.1:0-10178 GCA_002752925.1 Viola pubescens var. scabriuscula | reverse complement strand
GTGGGGGGTATTTATAGGCCTTACCTTGTCTTGTGGGTGTGACAGGTGTCACCATTTAGCCAGACGGCTTGGTTCAGTCGGCACCGACAGACCGTCAGCATCTTGGGGTAAGACTTGTCAGGAGCCGTTTGGAGAGGCGGTGGGGTTGACTGCCGTTTGACTTATTTGTGGAGTCGGTCCAGCCGTAGATGGGCTTAGATGTTTCATGGGCCTACCAGGGGATATCACGAAGCCCATTGGGCAAGGGCCCTTTCTCCGGAGGTCCTGCGGGGTAAGTACAAATATACCCTTCGAGTATATTCTCGTATTATCAGTAAGCATGCTTTTTTCTTCTCATTTTTCAAAGCAACCTGCGTGAGTATGTGGCAGGTACAAAATGTAAACCATATAAACACAGAAATTGACCTCATGAAAAGGGCTGCTACATTCTATAAAGCATGATATAATAGCAGAAAATGCAGAAAATGCTGTGTGAGAAGTATTCTAATGGCCATTTAAAGATGCAGAAAATGCTTTCAGTTTTAGTTGAAGGTAGAGGAGCTCCATTATGCTTGCTTCAAACTGATTCCCTTATTCTTAACAGAAAATCATGTGATTGATACAACTTATTAAAGAAGTATAAAGCTGTAAAGGATTTAGCAGGTCGAAACTGGAAAAGTTGATGCAACATTTACAAACTATGGGACTAATTAATAGAATTATCACATGCGAAACAACTACAGATAAAAATTTATGAAAAACACCACAAGTCATATTAACTATAAGTGAAATAGCCACATGCTCGCAAGAAGAGGCCACAAAAATATCACCACAAAAAACTAGTATAACCTTCTATTGAACTTTGTTGAGGAAAACAAGAGGTGCTAAAACATCATTACATGGATATCTTGCAAGGGCTACATGTCACCTGATGCATGAACTCAGAGCTCTGATTAGAAAGTAAGAACACAGGAAAATTGTAAGATTTCCCGAGAATACCCTAGCCCTGCAAATGAAAGATGACAATTTTGGATAAAAGATATGAAAATGGAAGTTCAATGACCTCTTAAAACAAAAGAGATAAGATCCAATCTCCACCATTTATGTATTCATGACCAACAAGACTCATGACACCAATAATCGTACTCAAAGGCATATTATATGACCAATCTCTAGATTATCACTATAAATCATCACGTGCAAGAGATGACCAATAACTTTAGACCGTAAGCAGTTAGATGGCTGAAAATGTATTGCATGGGTAGTCAATCTCTTTCTAAGGAGAAAACTCAACTTGCGGGAACTTTGGAGCTGGAGAGAAGGAAAACAGAAAAACTAACCAACCAATCGGAAAATGCAGAGATTTGCCTGAACTTTCTATGAAACGAACCGAAAAAAATTAATTTCGTTTGGGAGAGGCACTGCTGCTAGTGATAGAAATTGAGTGAGGGTGAGTACACGTTTGGGATTTAGATTGTTACGGGTTGGGTGTTGATATTCCTAGATGGGGGGTGGGAGTTCCTATGTGGAAGAATATTCCTATCTTACGGCCCTCTTCTTTCCTTGCATACGAGGGGTATTTATACTGGGTCCAATTCTCCCTCAATGACCTAGGCACCGACTTGGGCATATCATCCCCTGTGACCTAGGTCGCGTCCATCTTATGAGGTTTGAGGTCCGTATTAAATGCTGTCTCGTGGGTGACGTGTACTATTCATCTTCCCGCCTTTAACATTGGTGGGCTTGCCCTACCCGGTAGACTCAGCCGGTAGTTGCACCTTATACTGTTGGCCGAGGACCGGTAATGTTTTCTTTCTATCGGCTTTGCTCTCTGGGGGCTCCACGTGAGGTAGAGAAGGTGGTCCCATCCCTCGGGTGCGGAAATGACTCAAACCCCCTTGTCGTTTCTTCATGTATTATCAGAAGTCCCAATGAGAATCAGCCTGAGTGTTTACCAAGGGCTCCCTTTGCCTAGCCGATACGCGTGGGGATAGATCTCTTCCATGTTTAGGCTGGGAAAGCCGTCAATGCCTTATAGAAGTTCGCGGGGTCGTGCGTTTCAAAATGTGAAAAGACGGGGCGTGGGGATGCGTGCGGTTATTGTGAGGCGCTACGCGTCATGTCCCCCTACCGCGTGTGTCCCTTTGATTGGCTTTACCATAATGATGATCATGAGGACCTCTATATATATATTTTGCTATTTCTCTTCTGGTTTTCTTCTTATTTTGGAATCTTCTCTCTTCTCCAATTTTGGCTCTCGTGTTTCTGCCGTTCCGATCGGGTGATTCGCTCTTGATTTCGGCGATTGCGTCATTATGAGGTATTTTCTGACTCTGTCATTCCTTTTCTTTGATTTATTTCGTCCCCTTCGGTTTTTGTCTATCGTTCCCCCCATAACCATACCTAGTGCTCGCCCTTAACTTCCCTAGGGCTTTTTCTGGGAGAAATGTTGATCGAACTCCATCAGTGTTTACTTATTATGCGTCGTTGTGGACAGAGTTGACTCATTTTGGGGCTTCCTTCAGCGATGAATATTCCATAGACCCACCTGATGGGGATGTTAGGCTAAATACTGTTTTTCCTGACAACCGGAGGGTTTTATACACCAAGATGTTTTACTATGGTTTTTCTGTTCCCCTCCATTCTTTTGTTAAAAGCTTGTTATGGCGTTATAAATTGAATCCCGCTCAGATAACTCCGAGCTCTTGGTTGGGAGTTTTTGGTTTCCTAAGGGTCTGTGAGTTGATCGATCTCCGTCACCCCCCCTCCCCGTTTCTTTATTTTGGCTCTTTTTTGGAATGTCCTGTCGTGATGGTTTTATCACTCTTTCCCCCCGCTGGGATGATGAGTTGGTTGGACCTTTCTTTCGTCATTTTCTTAACGTTGAAACCATCATGTCTGAGTAATTGAATAGATTTTTCGTTATTACCCTTCCGGAGTCTCTCTGGTGTTTTGATTTTAATATGGAGGTTACGCCGGCTGATTGGGTGAGGCTTGAAAATCTTACTCCGGTGTTGCAATCTTATCTGGATAAGCTGTTAAGTCTTAGGATTCCTCCTGCTTCTCGATTTTTATTTACCCGCGCTTCTTTGACTCTTCGTCAAGATGGTGAGCTTCCTTGATACGTTTTGCTTGTTTGGTTTTTATTTTAGATTTTAACTCTTCCGGATATGTCTCTCTTGCGTTCGCAAGAGCTGGTTCTAGGCGTTCCAGACGCGCTTCGGAATCTCGCCGGAAGAGAGTGAAGAGGACAGAGGCGTCCCATCCCAACGACACTATTCTTCCCTTCCGGACGAGGGGTGACGCTAGGGCTTCTTCTTCTCACGTCGTCCGTCCTGTTGTCTCTTCGTCCTCGTCTGACCCCAGTTCGCCTAAACTACCAGATTGTTGGCGCGATATTTTATACCCGGTGAAAAAAGAACCTTTAGACGATTCTGTTGTGACTGAAAGGTTTGGAGTTGTTGATAACGACCCTCGTCCTCGTTCGATAGATTCAGGAGTCATGTCTCTGGAACCGTCTCCCCCTCCTATTGGTACCCCAGATGATACATTCATGACGATGGCTTCTCGTAGCCTTTGCAAATGTGCGAGGTTGGAGGGTAATCTACTGATTGAATAGGGTCGAGTTTCTTCTCCGCTTGTTCCTCCTGTTCCGATATCTCATTCAGTCTCAACTACCCTAGAGCTGATTATTTCCGATCTTGTCTGCAATGATCTTCCTACTGGTGTCTCGGGTACTGGTCCCATTTTAGGTGAATATGCCGTGGAGGATTTGGGTAGAAGTGTATTTGGTCCTTCGCTACCCTTAAGTTTGTCTGTTTCGCGGAGCGATTTGAATTCTTTGCCACCGTTATTTTTTGTTCCCGCTCCCGCTCTTTGCGGTGGTTCTTTATCGGCTGGGTCTTCTTCAGGTGTTTCTTGTGGCCTGATTGCTAATCTTTCTGATACTCCTGATGGCCCTTGGACTTGAGGAATGCTGGGACATCCCTCTTGCGTTCTGCGGGCTTGCGGTGTTCCGACGCTACGAGTGCTCCATTGAGTTTTTTGATGGGAGAGATGGCGTTCAACCCTGTGGAAACAGAGAGTTTTCTGCAGCAGTCTCGTGATGCTCAACGACTGGAAGTTCGCGACAAGATGTTTTCGGCGTTTAGCCGTTTCCACTGTCTGATGATGTCGGTAGATTCCCTTTGTACGGAAAATGAGAAGTTGTTGAATTATCATCTCGATACGTGTGACAAGCTTCGGGATGAGAATCGGCTTCTTTCTACTTCTTACGAACATGCTCAGAAGTCTTTAGAGAATCATCAGGTGGAGCTGTCTGCGGTCTGCGAGGAAAGGGATGCGGCCTGCGAAGAGAGGGATATCGATAGGGTGAAGATAAAGGAACTTGAGGCGAGGTTGGCCGTTCTTCAGCAGGATTTCAAGGTTCTTCCAGATAAGATAGAGTGGTGGAAGAGGAAGACGATGGGTGCCGTTATCGAAGGGTTTCTTGATCACTATGGTCCTTCGGGTTTTAATCCTTCGGTTGTTGCTCCCTTCGTCCAGAAGAGAGTCTCTTCAATTGATGATAAGAAATTTGGATTACCATCGTCTGACGAGGATGAGTCGGAAAATGATGATGGGCCGACGGCTATTCCTCCAAAGTTGGGGCGGGGAGCACCTCCTTCCGGACCTTAGTCCTTTTTTATTTGATTTTTCTTGTACGTTTGACTATGTAACCTTTCGGAGTATCTTTGTTGTACTGGTCTCACTTTCTACCGATGATAGATGCAACGAATAAAGTTGTAGTGATGGTGAAGGGATCTCATTTAATGCTCCTTGTTAGTTACGATAATTCTCATACGTCACCTCTCTAACGTGGCGTTTCTTTTACTCTGCTTTTGTCTGTGACGTTTGATGATGGTATCGCTTCATTTTTTGTAGCAGATTTCTAGGGAAACGTCTATGCAATGAACACACCGCTTTGTTTGCCGTTCCGTTTCTTCTTTTTTGAATTTCGAGCGAAAAGGGGAAACAAACGCTAGGGTTTCTCCATAGTGGTTCCACGTGTCCTTTTTCTATTGGTTGTGCGCTGACCTATCGTTTTGTGGTAGGTTTACTTACGAAGGGGCGCGATGTTCTAAACCTTTGCTATAAAACCCTTGTATTCCTTTTGCCTTTCTCACTTTCGCTCTCCTTCACTTTACCCTTCTGCATTGTTTCTTCTTCAGTTCTTTTCTCTGGGAATAGTGCTTTGGTTGGTTTTTGTCTTTCTCCGATTTATCAGGTACTTCTCTTCTTTTCACTTTCTTTGCTTTTATCGTGTTGACCCGTTGTTTCCCTCTTCCTTATTTTGGGATGCCTCCTCGGGTTAGACCCCGAACAAAGATGGAGATTAAGATAGATGCGACGGTTTCATCTATAACCAGTGATCAGGCTATTGCGAAGGTTTTGACGTGGTATAACGTTGATTTGCCGGAGGGGTCTGAGGTGGAGTTAGCCTCTCTTGATACCCGTTTGAATAGTGAGTTTGATGACAACCGTCGGGTCTTATATCTTCAAATGTTCTCTCACGGTTTTCGGTTTCCTTTAGACCCTTTAGTCCAGGCCGTCTTGGAAAATGTCGACTTGAATCTTGTCCAGTTAGCTCCTAATTCGTATTCATGTATTTATGCCTTTCTTAGCATTTGTAGGACACATGGTATATCTTCGCCTTCCTTAGATTTGTTCAAATATTTCTTTAAGTTATTCAGTCGAAAAGGTTCTTGGTCTATCGGGCCCCGCTGGAGATCCCCCGTCTGTTTGCGTTCCTTCCTTGATAATTTTCAAGGTATTGAGACTTCTCATCACCACTGGAAGGCAAAATTATTTGTGGTTAGATTTCCTACCGCTTTGTGGAGGTCTGGGTTTAATAGGGACGTTCGGGGAGTTGGTTGAAGGCAGCCCGATATTTCTTCGGAGGAATTTAGGGGTTGGGTTGATCGCTTACTTACTGTGAGGACCCCTTTTGTAACGCGAAAGCTGGCCCTTGGGGGGTCTCTGTAAGATTGTGCTACCAGTAAGTTAACTGTATTTTCATTTTATTCGCCGCCGTCTGTTCTAACTCTGATATCTCTATTTTCTTTTTTCTGCAGCTATTAAGGAAGGCTGGGAACCGGAGGCTGTGAGACGACGGTCTAAGAGGGATAAAGGCAAGTCTGTTGATAGGGAGAAAACTACCAGGTCTCACTCTTCAAGTAAACGCAAGCGGAAGTGTCCTGTAGTCGATCTTCCTTCTCTCTGTATTCAGAAGGATCCTGTTATAGAGGAGCGCGCGACGTCGGGTTCTCAGGCCTCTATTTCTGATTGTCCGACTGTTCAACCAGGCGTCATGAATTTTGATCTTTTTGACGGAGTTTTTTCCGGTAGGGGTAAACAACATAAGTCGGCCTCTTCTAGGGAAGCCGATGCTTCTATTGCTTTTTCGGACTTTCTGCTCGTTGGTGCGTTGCCTCACATGCCTTCGGCTGGTGAGGAAGCTTCAGTCGGTGCTGGTGTTGATTCAGTTTCTTCTCCCCTACCCGTTTCTGTTGTTCCGCCGTCTGATGAGGGAGTTCAGCTTATATCGGCTGCCCAGGATCCTACTGTTTTTAATTTATCCGGTAGTGTTGACACGGAGGTTATTCCTTCAGGGTCCGAGGCTCGTGTTTCCCTCCGTCCTCCACCTGCTTTTTTGGTTCCTACCCCCTCTCCTCTATCGTCTTATTCGGAAGAGGCCGCTTCTTCTTGCAACCTGTTGGTACCTCTTTTGACACATGGGTCTGATGGTGCGCCCACTCATTGCCTGGATTTGTGCAATTTCGGTTTGCAGGGGTTGCGTTCTTTGGGTTTGCCGAGCCCCTCTATTGAGGATCCTTAGACATCCCGTTTGTTTTCTGACATGCTTGATCCTCCGGCTAATTTTGAGGGCGTTGGCCAGGCGTCTATTGAGGATCAAGCGGCTCTCGCCCGGAGAGACATATTTTCTACTTTTTGCCATTTGAAGTGTCTGTCGGACGATTATGAGAGGGAAGTGAGGGCTGAGCGTGAAGCTTGTAAATCCCTCTCTAGTGATTTTGATGCCCGTCTGCATCGTGCTAGGGAGAGGTTGGAAAGTGAGCTTCGACAGAAGGATGAAGCTATCGCAAAGTTGCATCAAGAACTGTCGGACGCGAAGAACATTTTTCAGAAGAGAGAGGCTGACTTCTTGGCAGAGAAAGAGGCTTTTCAAAGAAAGGAGGAGGCCTTCCAAAGAAGAGAAGTTGCTCGGTCCCAGGAGCTTGAGAATGCTATCTCCTTTTATCCCAAGGTTGCCAGTGCCGTGCTTGACGCGTTCTCCGACTGTTATGGTGAGGAGGCTTTTGATGCTGAGGTGGTTAAACCCCGCGTGAAGGAGAGGATGAAGGATCTGTTTGCAGATTTTGTGCCTGGTTCTTCGTCTGGCCCGGGCGCCTGATAATTTCTTGTCTCCTCTTATTTTTCCTTATTTTGTACGCTTCTTTTCTGTAGGATCTTTGTTGTCTTCGCTCGGTATTCTTGTTTACTTTTAAGTTGTGCTCGATACTGTTGGTATGGGATTGGTTGACTATTTTAATCTTATGCTGGTAGTTTTTGTTTGCTGAATGAGCTTGTGTTTTGTTGCTTAGCCTCTTTGTGATGGATTCGTGTGCTGGTAGTTTTAGTCTGCTGGAGGATTTTGCTGATGGTATTTTATTTTCATCATTTTTCCATAAAACTTTTGACTTTTGCGACTCCCCATGCGGCTCTTCTTACGAGGTTGCTAGGTCACCTTTTCTCTTAATTTTTGTTATTTCCGAGGCCTCTGGCTTCTATAAATTGCCACTCTTCCATCTTAGCCTTTGCTATTTCTGCCCTAGTGCTATTTTCCTTTTATTAGACCATCTTTGCCATGGATGCTAGTGTTCGACATATGCTTCTCGAGGAGGTGGGTGAGATGAATGTAACCGTTTGTTCTGACGTAGACATTCTTGAGAGTGTGGCGTCCCGGGTTGAGCAATGTGCCCGCCGTTTGGAGTTTATGCTAACTCTGCTGGAGTCGCAGCGAGATTATGTTCTTGAGGATGATCCTGATTATCTCGAGGTGCTTTCCTCAATAGGCAAGGCTGCTACTCGCATTCGTGTTAACATTGGCTCCCTTCGTCATACATTGTCTGTGTTGCAATGCTGTGTGGCTGGGATCAAGGCCTCTTCTACTGAAATCTCTACTATCAGTGGGGCTCTCGAGGATATTTCTGTTCACGATGGGGGTGATGGCAGTAACGAGGATGACGGTGGTGATGATTTTGTTTCGCTTTTTTTTTTAAAGTATTGTAGGTGTTGTATGGCTGTTTTAATAAATCTTAATAAATCTTCATCTTTTTTCTTCCTCTTCTTTCGTCTTTTTGGTGTTGTTTTCCTTTTATTATTCCGACTCAGTACGTAGTATATGGCCTAATTTCGTAATGTATGTTCGTAGATACCGTTAGCTGACACGGGTAGCTGTTTCCATCGTCCGTTTGGATGAGCATGAAGATCTCTTCGTTTTATGTTTTGTTTAACTCTATCGGTTAATGCGTTGCTTCGGTTGTTGTGCCTATTTGATTGGTCACTTTTGGTTAATTGAAACGACCTATTCTCGCCTTTTCCCCATGTGACCTTTGACCGTTGTGTCTTTATAGCTGTTCACTTTTTTCAAGGAAACTCGCGACGCTTCGGAGTGTTCTTCTTTTCCTATAAATTGGAATCTCCTGTTGCCTGGATCTTTATTCACTAGGGTTTTTATCCTTGCTCTCTTTATATTTTCTTGGATCTTCTGGCTTTTGAATCTCCATGGATTTCGCCACTAAGGGCAAACTTCTGGGTGTGGCTAGCGAAGCGCGACAGGGAATGTATGTGAGCGTTACTGTTCTCGAAGGTTTGATTCAGGGGGGTCGTCAAGATATCAATCGTTTGGAGAGCTTGCTGCCTTCGTTGGTGATGCCTAATGATCCTCCTACCGAGGGTGATCCTATTGACTCTGCTTATATGACTTTGTTTTCTTCGATTGGTAGAGCGGCCGATCACGTTCGTGTTAACCTGGATTCGCTTTGCCATAACCTGTCCTTGTTAGAAGGTTCCTTAGCTAAGGCCCGGGTTTCTCTAAATGAGGTTGACGTTGTTCTTGCTTCTTTGAGGGAGGTTCCTGTACTGGACGGAGATGGTGGTGGTGTCGAAATCCTTTTTTTATCGTGCTCTGTAGATGCCGTAAGGATTTTTGGATAAAATTAATGAATAATTTTATTTTCATTTCTTGTTTTTCTTATATGACTTTTGTTGGGTATTTCTGTGATTCCATTGGTGAGAAGTGTTGTGTTGGACGGAGATTGTAGCGTATATTCTGATACCCCGATCTCATCTATCGAGGTACCGTTGGACCGTTTAATCGTCCGTGAGTCTACGGACTTTCTTTCTGTAAGACTATGGTTTTCTTTCTGTAAGACGGGTAGCTGTTTCCATCATCCCTTTCGATTAACATGGAGATGTCTTCCATGCGTCTGTTTGAGAAAATACGGGAATGACTTCCATACGCCCATTTGAGAACAGTGATGGGTGGGATGTTTTCTTAACGCGTATTCTGAAAAAAGACTTCCGTGTGACAACGAAGTACCGGACTATTCGAGAATACTGTCAGCTGACACAGGCAGCTATTTCCATCGTCCATTTCGATTAACATGGAGATGTCTTCCATGCGTCCGTTTGAGAAAATACGAGAATGGCTTCCATACGTCCGTTTGAGAACAGTGATGGATGGGACATTTTCTTAACGCGTATTCTGAACAAAGACTTCCGTGTGACAACGCACTACCGGACTGTTCGAGAATACCGTCAGCTGACACGGGAAGCTATTTCCATCGTCCATTTCGATTAACATGGAGATGTCTTCCATGCGTCCGTTTGAGAAAACACGGAAATGGCTTCCATACGTCCGTTTGAGAACGGTGATGGGTGGGATGTTTTCTTAACGCGTATTCTGAACAAAGACTTCCGTGTGACAACGCACTACCAGACTGTTCGAGAATACCGTCAACTGACACGGGCAGCTATTTCCATCGTCCATTTCGATTATCATGGAGATGTCTTCCATGCGTCCGTTTGAGAAAACACGGGAATGGCTTCCATACGTCCGTTTGAGAACGGTGATGGGTGGGATATTTTCTTAACGC